>PVKE010005443.1:0-58986 GCA_004027555.1 Craseonycteris thonglongyai
TTATTTCTATTTTACTTTTTGACAGATAGAGAGAGAGACAGAGACAGAGACAGTTAGAGAACCGAACTGTGGGAACTCCCCAGTTCAGCACGTGGGTCCTGCCTGGGCCGGAGCCGGGATTCGATCCTCGGTCCTCATGGCCTCAAAGCGAGCGCTCAACCCGCTGAGCCGTCCCGGCTTTCCCCTGGTAACATCTTTTTAAGGCAAGTGCGAAGCAGCAGCCCACTTCTTTTCAGTTTGGATAAGATGCTGTTGCAGCGCAGACACACTGTTGCTTGCTTGCTGGTTCAGGCTCTGGAATTTCAGAAGCAAAAGTCAAAAAGGTCTTCAGAGCAGTCAGATAAAGTTGACATCCCCACACGAGAACATTGAGATTGATAA
This sequence comes from Craseonycteris thonglongyai, assembly GCA_004027555.1. Taxonomy (NCBI): domain Eukaryota; kingdom Metazoa; phylum Chordata; class Mammalia; order Chiroptera; family Craseonycteridae; genus Craseonycteris; species Craseonycteris thonglongyai. The sequence continues at coordinate 382 of PVKE010005443.1, forward strand.
GCAGTAGCACCCTCGATGCCAGGTCCCAACTTCGGGGGACTGTCCTCCTGGGCCAGGTGTGTGCTTAGCTCCATGACAAAGAACATCAGTTTCTTCTGTAGGTCACCCTCACTGGAGTCTTGGAGGTGGTGAGGAATTGAGTGGTCAGTCAGTCCTGGTGGTTCCAGCTCCCACCTCCAGTTTGCTCAGGCCTCTCTCCCTTCCATGCATCATACGCCCAGCAGCTGACACAGAGGGGACAGCATCAGACAAGTGGTTTAACAGGTTCCCGCAACTGAGGGGGACTAAGCCCTTAAAGCAAATTGGTGGTTCTGTTTCCTAGTGAGTCTGCTTCGCTGATGGAACCCTGACTGATGCACACTCAAACAGACACTCTGAATATAAAGCAATGACAGTGTCTAGTTTGTCAGGTTAAAAAAAAACAGATCTTGGGGAGGCCGGGATGACTCAGTGGGTTGGGTGCTCGCTTTGCAGCGCCGGGGACCGGGGGTTGGGTTCCGGCCCCCGCCCGTGCGGAACCATGTGCTGAGCTGGGAGCTCCCCCACTTCGGTTCTCTCTCTGTCTCTGTATCTCTCTCTCTCTCTGTCAAAAATAAAAATAAATAAATAAAAATATATTAAAAAGATAAGAAGATATTAAGAAAAAAATCTCACTTAAAAAAAAAACAAACAGATCTACAATACTGCATAATACTATTGCACTGGAGAGATGGAAGTATTCCAAGTTGCTTACGTTATTCATAAGCAGAGTTAAAAATTGTTAGCTAGGGGTTGCCTGATGGCTCAGTGGGCTGAGCACTCATCTTGCAGCCCGGGGTCCGATGATCGTACCCTGGCCCCGGCAGGTGCGGACCCATATGCTGAACTGGGGTGTGCCCCCAGTTCTGTTCTCGCCAGGGCGAGCTTCCCATGTGGGAGGCCCCTGGTTTGGCTCTCACCCTGTGTGTGCCTCCCATGCAGGAGGCCCCCAGCTCAGTTCCTGCCCTGCACAGCCCTGCACCCACCTGTGAAGTGAAAGTATATCGAAAACTAATGACGTACAACTATGGAGACTGCTTTGGGCCCTCCCCCTTCTCTCTGTCTCTCTCTTTCTGTCAAAAACAGTAAAGATAAAAACTATTAGACTTTGCCAAATTAAATGTATATGGTAAAATTTCAATGAAAATTATTCAAAGAATACAAACAAAACTTATGTATTTCCTAATAAGTAGATCACAATTTGGATAAGAAAAGAAAATCAATTAAAAAGAGGCAAGAGATAAGAAAAACAGAGAAATTCAAATGGCTAGTTGGTAAAAATAAGTCCAAATATATCTATAATTTTGATACTATAAATATGTATATGAATTCAATGCACCAGTTAAATGACTATCAGATTGGATTTAAAAAATCCATGTAAGTGTCATACACACAAGAGACACAAAATCTAAGGACAGGAAAGCACTTAGAGTAAAGACAGAGAAAAAGATATTCGCGACAGCTACTAAGCAAAAGGCAGCTTGGGGCGGCAGGGGGCGGGCGGGGAACGTATTCAGACTCCAAGTCTGTTTTTGCATAAACTTGGCCTGCAAACAGCCAGTGGCGATTCTTGACCATGAGCTGAATAGTTACGCTTCCCCGCCACATTTGCCTCTCTCGTCCTTTTATATTTTGTTGCTTGTGGGGGAATGATTTTTGACTTGAGGTATAACCGAAGAAGAGAATGTCAACATTGGAGATGAAAAAGCTTCAGCTGATGATGAAGCTGCTGAAAATTGCACCTGTGGACTTGCTATGATGGAAACTTGGACATAATCAATTGATGGTGGGGATAAAACTGCTCTGCAGAATGGCTGCCAAGGACTCACCAGCTGGTTCTACCCTCTTGACTGTTCTCGGTGTTCCAAATGCTGCAGGTACGCGTGCACGCGCGCGCGCGCACACACACACACACACACACACACACACGATACATGTGCTATCTTTGAAGGGTGTAGGCGATTTCCCGTCCATTATAATGCAAGCAAGACAGCATGAGTTACCAGAGAAATGTTTTCTGAGGGACTAGTACCCTCTCGGCATCACTGATGCAAACTCATTGCAGGCACTCTGGGCTATGAAAAGAATTTTAAGATGTTATCACCATTCCTGTAAAACTGCTGTGCACACCTTCTTCCTGCATTTCTTGTGAAAAGCATTGTTTCATCATTTATTTCTCCCCAGTGGGATATGTGTATTAAAGCCCATGTACAAAGACTTTTAGAGCAAGGGCAAACACTTTTTTTTAGATTGTGCATTTGCTACAATCCAAGAGCCTAATACTCCATAACTCCTGAAAGAGTTCAATCTTTTAAAGATTTATTTTTATTGTTTTTGACAGAGAGAGACAGAGAGAAGGGGGAGGGCCCAGAGCAGTCTCCATAGCCATACATCATCAGTTTTTGACATGGTTTCGTTCCACACAGGTGGGCTGGGGCTGTGCAGGGCGGGCTCCCGCATGGGAGGCACACCCCCTTGAGCCAGGGGCTGAACTGGGGTGGGGGGTGGGGGGTGAGAACCAAACTGGGGGCCACCCCATGGGAAGCACACCCCAGTTCAGCATATGGGTCCACATGGGCTGGGGCAGGGATTCGATCCTTGGACCCTGGGGCTGCAAAGCAAGTGCTTAACCCACTGAGCCATCCCGGCTTCTCCAAGAGTTCAATCTGGAGAATGTCATTTACACTGTTGCCAATGTTTGGAGTGATGCTGATAAATCAGCCTGCACAAATGCTTGGCACAGACTCTGTCTACAGTGATGTTTGAAAAATGAACCTGCCGACATGCCCACATGGGTTTTGAAGACATTTTTTTTGTGACTGATGAAAAGATGACAGTATAAAACTACATTCTTGCACAAAAAGTTTATCAGCTGAAAGAGTATATAAATTAGAGGAGCTGATGCCAGAGAAATGTTGAACTCTGTGATTCATCTGTTGTTCACTCCTGCGTGGTAGGGAACTTGCTGAAGCGGTTGTTAAATACAGATAAGAGTGGGCTGGTCATCATGATAATACTGATGATGTCATGTGTGTGGATGAAAACATCCTTATTGATAATATGGTGAATATTTGTGCTCAGCTAATTAACGGCCCTGAACAATGTTCAATTAATAGTGAATAGAAGGTAATGGCAAATCACCTAATTAGAAGTAGACTTTTTAAGTACAAATCTAAATGAACAGGATAGACCCCTGGAAGAAGTCAAGGAAAATAATGAATCGATCATAGTGCTGCTGCTTCATTTGAGAACCTTGTTCCTGACCCATCATCAAATGTGCAAGATAAAAACTATGGCTTTCTCAAATTACGCTAATTCAAGGAGGGTTTGCTTTAATAAATGAACTACTTATCAAGATGGAGGCAGCGTGTAGGAAAACAACAAAGTATAGTTCAATGTCCCAGAGACAGGACTGTGGACCGGGTACGTCCTACATCCATAAGAATAAAGGGAGGAAGTGTTTACAAAATCTGGAATGGAAGAGTTGTGTCAAGAGGCCACCTGGACATAGTTGAGGACATAGTTGACCCAAGGTAACCCTGTAGGGAGAGAACCAGATAAATAAATGTCCCATCCTCCTCCTCGGCCCCTCTGATCTCCCTGGGGGTGGGGGGGGGAGGGTTTCCCCATTGCCAGAGACAGCTGCTATCATCCAGGGCAGAGAGCAGGGAGGAGGGTGTAGAGGACACACGAACGAGCGAGTGAAGCCGTCTGACACAATGCACCCATTTTGCCTCTCACCCTCTCTACTCTTCTCCTTTATCCAAATGAAAATCTTATGTTCCTCAAACCGGGAACCTGAGAAATATAATCAGCTACGATATCATTGTAAGGTACTATTAATCCAGACATACTCATAACAGAAACCTGGACTGTTAGCTGCCGCAGGTGTTCTTGATATAAAATTGTGGGAGGAGGGAGATGCTTCAAATAATATACACATGTCTGTTACAGCCCCTGTACCCCCAGCTGAGCACAGGTCCTAAACTGGTAGTTGAGACATCGCCTCCCACTACGTGTTTCACGTTCTTTTGCTCTCTGCTAGCATGTTGGCCACATAGGGCTCTTTATTGGGCAGGATGGCCCAAGACTTCATTCCTATGGGATCTAAGTTTTGGGAAGTCTTCTCGTTATTGGGTTGCCTCAGTACTCCGCCGACCAGGACTAGTGGGCCAGGAAATACTGAGAGGCACCCACATGGATCACTGTAGCTCAGACATTGCCTCCTTTGTGTAGTGACCGTTCAATGTCCCCCTGCCAACCCTCTGGTTATAAGCATGAAAGGCCCAGTCTGCATGGTGACCCCTTTCTTTGCTTGCTGGCTCAGTGGCACCAGGGGTTCTTTTTTTTTTAACAGACAGAGACAGAGACCGAGAGAAGGGGGAGGGCCCAGAGCAGTCTTCATGGTTGTACGTCATCAGTTTTCGACATGGTTTTGTTCCACACTGGTACGCAGGGGCTGCACAGGACAGGAACTGGGCTGGGGGCCTCCCGCATGGGACACACACCCCAGTTGAGCATATGGGTCCACACGGGCTGGGGCCGGGATTTGATCCTTGGTCTCTGGGGCTATAAAGTGAGCACTTAACCCACTGAGCCATCCCGGCTTCCTGCTCCAATTTTTAAAAACGTGACTTTGCCATATTTACCCCACAAGATATGTCCCATTGTTCTTCAATTGTAAATGTTTTTTAAATTCATTGGATCGTATTCTTTGAACTCTCAGTTACTCAGAAGTGTGTTTTTAAATGTTTCAGTGTGTAGGATTAAAGAAACATTTTTACTTGTCCAGTACAACAGCAAACAGCGTGCATAAAAAGAAAATAGCTGGAAATTAACAGGTGAAGCTTCGAATGGCAGAAGTATAAAAAAAGGAACACTAGGATTACCTCAAGTAGGAAGCAATAATCAAGATAAACACAGAATTCAATGTTAACAACAGCAAATGCAGTAGAAAAATACGAACAAGGCCAAAAGCATGAGTTCTTTGGAAAGACTGATAAGACTGATGAAGATAAAAAAAGCAAAAAAAAAAAAAGCATTAGGAATAAAAAAGAAACATAATTACAGACAAAATAGAGATTGAAAAGAAACTAAAAGAAAGCTATCAAAACCTATAAAACTTAAATTTTAATTTTTAGATAGAACACTTAGAAGAGCAGAACTTGGTCAAATAAATGAAGAGAACTAGAAACCTGAATATTCCTTCAACTGTGAAATAAATTGAAGCAGCAATATTGCATCTCACCAGGCAAATTCTACCAAACATTCACAAAACAGATCATGCTAGTATGATAAAAAAAAACTTCTCGGAATATAGAAGACAAAATGTTAAAATGTTTCCCACTCATCTATGCAGCCAGAATAATCTTGAAATCTTGATGCCCAAACAGACAAAGATAGTACAAAGAGTAAAATGTACAAACCTATCACATATGTGGACATAGATAAACATTTTAGCAAACTAAATCTACGAGGGTACCAAAAAATAAAAATAAAAAAAAATAAAAAAATACAAATGCCTACATTGGGTTTAAGCCAGGCATACAAGGGAGATTTGGCATTTAAATTTCTACAAATATTCACCACTTCATAAGACATCCAAGAAGAAAAACTATATGGTCATCCCAAAAGATGGTGGAAAAAGAAATCGATATAATTAGAGATCCACCATTCATGATTAAACGTCACACACTCACACACACACTCACACATACACACCCTCTTAGTATATTGGGAATAAGGAGACTTCCTTAACTTGATAAAGACCGTCTTCAAAAAATTCTATAGTAGGGGATGCTGGGATGGCTCACTTTGCAGCCCCAGAGTCCAAGGATCAAATTCCCACCCTGGCCCATATGGACCCATTTGCTGAACTGGAGTGTAGATCCCAGTTCAGTTCTTGCTGGGGCAAGCTTCCCATGTGAGAGGCCCCCAATTCAATTCCCAGCTCAAGGGGCTGTGCCTCCCATGTGGAAGGCCCCCAGCCCAGTTCCTGCCCTGCATGGCCCCCGCCCACCTGTGTGAAGCAAAACCATGTCGAAAATTGATGTACAGCTATGGAGACTGCTCTGGGCCCTCCCCCTTCTCACCGTCTCTCTCTCTCTCTCTCTCTCTCTCTCTCTCTCTCTATCTATCTATCTATCTGTCAAAAACAATAAAACTATATTTTTAAAAAATTTCTATAGTACACATTATTCTTACTAGAAACATATTACAATAGTAATAACAGTCCCTTTAAGAAGCAGGAAGAAGGTGAGAATGCTCATTATTGCCCATCTCTTAAAAACTGGAGGCCCTAGTTCAGGAGGGCAATATTAGAAAGAAATTAAACTATGAGGATTGGAAGGCAAAAACATACCTGTCATTATTCACATTTAATATAATGATCTACATAGACAAGCCAATAGAATGTACAGGCAAATTAGTAGAGGTGATAATAGAGTTTAGCTAGAAAATAGAATTTGTGTGATAGATTATATTAATATTAAAAGTTGATCACCCTTCTATACTCCAACAATAAACGATTTGAAAAGAATTTTATAACATCAATAAAATCTTTAAGGTGCCTGGAAATAAATCTAATTAAAGGTGCACAGCTCTCTTTGTAATAAACAACCCCCCGCCCCCAACCTCCCAACTAATGTGAACAACCCAACACTCTTCAGAACAGTGGATTCATTCACTGATGAAATACAATGGTAAATCACACATGACAACATGAGTGACTTTTGGAAACATAATTGAATAAAAAGAAATCAAGTCTTGGAAGATACGATTCTGTTCTTATAAAGCTCCAAAATTATGAACAAAAAAGAAAAATAGAAAAGCAAATACAAAATTCAGGGCAGAGGTTATGTCTGGGAGGGAGGAAGACTCAGGTAGAGACAAACGATTGGGTATGTGTTCCAGTGGGTGTGAGTAGTTTATAGCTGCTCGTTACATTGCATTTTGTAGCTTACATGTATGTTACACAGATTCCTTTCTATGTGTCAAATGTGACATTAAGGATATCATAGAGATTAAAAACCAGCCAGTTTTCGTGGGAGATTCATATTCTCCAGTTTTCAGAAGTTGGACTTCATTTTGAATGAATGAAAGATTTTGACATTTTATGGTCATAACTGTTACGTGAAGAGTGCATTTTGTCCCCTCCCTGCCTTGGGTCACTTTGCACATTTTGGGACATTAAGTGACACTGATCCCTTCTTTCTCTCCTGGCTTCCGAAGGGGGCCCGGCAGGAGCCAGGGGTGACATCGCCCTGCTCTGCAGTGATTGGATGATGCTGGTATTTCTGAATAGGAGTGACTTCTGTTTTTTGTTGTGTCCAAGACTACAACAGGCAGTCGGTGAATGTGATCTCAGTATGTTTTCTTGACTCTTCTGGCCAACGGATATGATGGAAGTAGGGCTTTCCTGAAAATAGGGCCGGATGTGGTGGTGGGTAGGTGAACCTGGCCTTGGAAAAGAAAGGCCGGGGCAGCAGCCTAGTCCTGTCGTGGGGGGTGGACTTGGCACTCTCTTCCCGGGCTGAAAACTTTGGGACTTTCCACCTTTGAAGTTCTGGTTAATGTCCCGTTTCCCCCACAAGCAAGCGCAGTAAATCCTTAAAATAGCCTTGGTTTGGAAGCTCGTGGAAGCTCATCGTTAGGACCGAGGAGGAATGGGACTCAAGGAAGGAAGGGCAGGTATAGCTGCGCTGGGTGTGGGAGCAGGGGACAGGGAAGGAGAAGCTGACCCTCAAAAGGAGAGGGAGGCGGCTACCCCACTTGGGGGCTGCTGGGAAGGGAGTGAAAGCATCAGGGCAGCCGTCTGGCTGGTGTGTGAGCACATGGGTCCTGTCTCCACCACTTCCTCACTGGGTAACTTGGATAAGAGACTCAGTTTTCTCCTCTGTAAAATGGGCTAATGATAACATAACCCTGCTTTCATATAGGGTTTTGTGAAGATGACATTGACTGGTATACAGCACCCAGTCAATACATGTACACTTACTAACAAGAGGGCCGCCTACAAAGAAGTCACTAAGTTTTCAGAAGAAATTGAACATGTGAGTTGGGACCACGGTGCAGCAGGGACCTGGGACACAGTGAAGGCTGGCTGGAGTCCAGAGGGAGTCAGACATCTCTATCACCCCTTCGTACCACCCCCCTGCCCAACCTGTCTGCCTGTAACAATTCCTTCAGGAGAAAGCTGTGACCCCCTCCCAGGAAACCATCCAGGAACTGCTTGTGACACAGTTGTTTCTGTTAAGGGGACATTTGTAAGCTGTTTTCTTTTCCTCTCATGCCTACGAGAATTCATCGGCACGCTTCCTGTAACAGGATTGACTCATTCACCTGTTTGACATTTAAACCATGTACATGTGGACCTAAGTAACACCAGTTAAGATGTTTGCTAATTATAGTCCAAGACTTGTGTTCTTTCTGCTCGGAAAGTAAGGCCTTTGAGTAACTCTTACAGATCTTCGAGTTTTAGAGCAGGGCTGTCCAAACTTTTGGCTTCCCGGGGCCACATTGGAAGAACAATTGTCTTGGGCCACATGTAAAATACATTAACATTAACAAATCTGTGTTGGGCCACATTCAAAGCTGTCCTGGGGTACAAGCTGGTCTTATAACCCCAGAAACCTGGGCAACTGGAATCCTAGAATCCCCGTGACTGAATCATAGGACCTCTGAAGAGCAGTGGTGTGTGTGTGTGTGTGTGTGTGTGTGTGTGTGTGTGCCACCTGGTAGGCTCCCTCACTGCCAGCCTTCTGCCCCATCAGAAAAGGGGGGGCCCAAGGGTGATACCAGATGAAACCAGATGCCCACCCACTTTCCTGTGCCCGCTCTGAATGTCTCATCAGGGCTGTTGGTCCCCAATGTATCACATGCTGTGGAGTTAATAAAAGATGAAAAGGAAGTCTGTGGAAGTCGATAACACAGAAACGAGCTACAGCTGATAAGGGTTAAGATATGTTGCCAAAAGGGAAAAGTGGAGTTCTTTCGGGAAAAATAAATGTGTGTGTGGTTTTTGGGGTTTTTTTTTTTTGATACAGAGTAAATAAAAGTAAGTAAAATATTTTTTAAATGCACTGAATGCATCAATTTCTATCAGGTGAAGAGTTCAAAGATTAGAACATGCTTGATGAATCACAAAGGATTTGCTTCGTGTAATTAATCGGACCTCATGGGGGCATGAAATTGCTCCAAGTCAAGAGCATGCAGCATGAAGACACCGGGAAAGGCTCTGGACGTCCTTCTGCCAGGGCCAGCCCCCAGCACTTTCCGCGGTTCTCCCACTAACCCTGCGAGAAGGGAGCAATCGTGTCCCCGGTGTAACCGTGCAACTTGCTGGCATGAATCTTTTTATCAGCTAACCCTGCCATTTCCTTATTTTTCTCCCCTGTAGATAATGACCTGTGCCAGCTACTAAGCTAGTGTCCCTCCTCCTGTCCTCTGCTTTGTCATGATGCTGGGCCTGGGACTCCGCAGCCACATCGCTGCTCTGTCATCTGGTTCCCGGTGAGTGTGGGGCCATGAAGGGAAGCCATGAGGCCGGAGGAGGGAGACCGGACTTGCTCCTTCCGGCCTCTCTGGTCCCAGGAGCCTCCTGCGGGAACGCTACTTCCTGGCAGGTGCCATTCTTTCCCGTGGCAGCCTTGGCAGAATGGACTCATTGAGTCTCAGCCCCCACCCCCAAGACACTAGCACAGCTGCCAGTGCGTCTCTCAAGGTCTGCCTCCCACCTCTACGGGGCCCTTCCTCTCAATTTCTACGTTGTTGGAATTCCAACCTCTCCCCCCAGCCCCAGCCCTAGGGCTCGGGGTTGCTTCCTGTAGTTGCTTTCTCCACGACCTCTTCAAGTTCTCTCTCTCCCTCTCTCAACTTTTAGTTACCGCGTTAACTTTATACTTAATGGACAATTCTTTATGTTAAGTTCTCTCTGGTCAAGTAACTGGTGTGATTTCTGTCTCTGGCTTCGACCGTGACTTGTACAATAAATAGGCTACCGCATTTTTCCATGTGTAAGACAATACTTGTGTCTAATATTGTTAGACCAAAAATTGGGAGTTGCCTTATACGTGGAAGTAACCCATATATTGATTTCTTAATGTTGGGTTAGAAAAGTCGGGGTCGTCTTATACATAGGGGCATCCCATACATGGACAAATAGAGGTAATTATATGTATTTCATTGTCATTGTCTGGGACTTAGAAAGTCTGTGTTCCAGACCGGCTTTCACCAGTAGTTTATAAAGCAAGCCAGTACACGAGTCCTTGGCTTGTCCTCTCACTCTTGGGTTACCAAGTTCTGCCCGCTAGACTGCTCTTATTTCCAGAATACACCAACACTGATGTTAATACTGATACCGATACTATCATCTGTTATAGGTTTACAGTTCCTTGTTTGTATTTTCTCATTTAGCCTTCAAAATAATCCCATGAAGTAGATACTAGTTCTGTCCTCACATTATACACAAAGACACTGATACCCAGAGAGGTTCACACACTTGCCCAAGGACACAGAGCGTTAGGCAGCTAGGCCAGAAATCAGCCCCAGACCAGCTGCTGCCAGCATCTGTGCATCACCAGCTGCTGTGGGGTGATGGGAAGAAACAGGCTCTGACCCCCAGCTCTGCCACTAAGGCCATGAGTGACCAGGAGACCAGGGCATTAGATTCTCAGTCTTGTGAAAGGACGTCCTCAGGAGTGAAGGAGACAGTGATTGACAGGGGTTGGCTGGAGTAGCAGCAGATGCCACCAACATGGAGCGGAGTGGGGTAGAGTCCGATGCCGTGAACTTTGAAAGAGCTCAGTTGTTTAGAAGGCGGGAATGGTGGGGAAACCCTGGCCACTGGGGAGCGCTGCAGAGGGAGCTGCGTCCTCCGGGAAGGGCAGGGGGGTGGGCGGAGCTGGGAAGGCAGGGTGGTTTGCTGGGGCTGCCCTGACACCGTATGGCCTGGCTGCTTAACCAGCTGAAACTGAGGGTCTCCGATCTGGAGGCCAGAAGTCCAAAATCAGGGTGTTTGTGGGCAGCACTGGCTGCCTCAGAGGACCGGAGGGGAGAGTCTGTCCAGGCCTCTCTTGGTTTGTAGATAGACGTGCTCATGTTCGCATGGTATCCTCGCTGTATGTGTGTCTATCTCCAAATGTCCTCTTTACAAGGACACCAGTTAGGGGCCCTTTTGACCTCATGTGACCTATACTAACCTCATTTTAACTTGACTACCTCTGTAATGACTCTGTCTCCAAATAAGATCATACTTGAGGGAAAGCCAGGATGGCTCAGTGGGTTAAGCGCCTGCTTTGCAGCCCCAGGGACCAAGGATCGAATCCCGGCCCCGGCCCGTGCTGACTCATATGCTGAACTGGGGTGAGCCCCAAGTTCGGCTCCCACTCCGCGCATGCTTCCCATGTAGAAGGCCCCCAGCGGGGGCCTGCCTCCCATGCAGGATGCCCCTGGCCCAGTTCCTGCCCTGAGCAGCCCCACGCCCAGCTGTGGAGAGAAAGTGTACCATAAACTAATGACATTTAACCATGGAGACTGCTCTGGGCCCTCCCTCCCCCTTCTCTCTGTCCCTGTCTCTGTCTCTGTCAAAAACAATAAAAATAAATCTTTAAAAAAATAGTAGAAAAAAGAATATCCTATTCGAGGTGCTGAGGGTTAGGACCTCGGCATCATGAATTTGGGGGTGGGGATGAAATTCAACCCTTAAAAATAAGAAGGGCAGTGTCAGAGCAGAGACTAAGGGAGCGGAATGTTCATGAGCCTGTGAGTGTCCACAAGCACAGGGAAAGGTTCGAGAAGGCTGAGGGGTCAGGCAAGGGGTCTGATCAGGAAGCGTATAGAACACTCTGGAATAAAGGTCTGGATCTGGGGGGGAGGTCTTGGGAACTTGGACTCTGACTGGGTGAGGCAGGAAGTCAGTGTGCTGGCCCGATGGGCTCCTGGGAAAGGTGGTACCAGCGTCAGCTGACATGGGGTTTCCGGGCTGCTGCCCGCTCCTCCACTCTCTGGAGTTCAGGGTCTCGAGGGCGCTAGAGCCTCCTCAGGGCCTGTGGCTCTCAGGCAGCGAAGTGAAAGGGCAGGAGGTTGCCCCAAAGACCACCAGAGCACAGTGAGCATCACCGAGCCCCACTGACCACTCTGTGCAGAGCTAGGTCCTTGGAAGTTCCAGAACCTTGGTGACTTCCCTCAGGTAACCAAATAAATTACCCAGGTCAAGTGTTCACTTGCTTGCAACGAGCAGGAAAACAGAAATCCTGGGACTGTGGGAAGCCCCGAGGGCAGTTTTTGAGGCCTTCGTGGGTGTGGGAGGGCAGGGATCCCTGAGGCTGCAAGGGAGCGGCCCCTCCAAGAAAGGCAGGTGATGTGGAGAGTTTCTGGAGCTACCAGAGAACCCACTGCATCGGAGGCCGCCCCACTGGCCAGGCTGAATGGAGGAAACCGTGCTGCCGCCCACCCGAGGGGCGAGGCCCTGGTGTCCTCGGGTCCCTGCACCCTGACTCTACGCAGCGCTCCTCATGGAAAGCCAAGCTCGCCCCAGGCCATCACCTGAGGCGGTAAATGTGAGAGACCACATGTGTCCAGTCAGCCTCCCCCCCATACGAATCACCCCAAGACACTTGCCTATCACGTCCTCTCTTGTACGCAAACTATCAATTCAAAAGAATCGAATTACACAACAAGAAGAGAGCCGTCTAGAGATAGAAAACCACAGAAACGACAGACTGAAGGATCTGATACAGGGCCTCCGGGAAGAAGTGTCTGAAACTAGGAACAGGGTCTGAGCAACCGTGAGTCCTGGACAGGTCCGGTCAGTGGTGGGGTGTGGATGCCCGGAATGGGCGGAGTGGCATGGCCATGTGGCCCTCGAGTTCCTTCCCGTCTCAGCTCCCACAACCAGGGCCAGTGCCCCAGGCTCCCTGTGGCTATGCAGGGCCCCAGCCCACCCTGCGTGCTCTGAGCCCAGCTCTCCATTCCCAAGTCTCCCAGCTACTCCGTCGGCACCTCTGCCCTCAGAAGCTCTTGGTCAGAAGCAGCTCTGGGGCTTGAATCTCACTCCCAGGCTCTGTCTGTCCAGGCGTCTCTACCAGATGCCTCCCTGGGGACTCTGTATCATTGCTCACAGGTTCAGCATTCTCAGGGATGCCCCCTGGTTCTTCTTTCCCCATGTCAGAGCCCCTATCTCTTTACTCCCCACCTGAAGGCTCAGATACATCCTGAGCCTTAGGACCAGCCCTGACCCAAGACGGAAGAGATATGGATGTCAACAAACTGATTCTAAAGTTAATACGGAGAAGCACAGATCCAGAATGGCCAGCACAATGTTGAAGAACAAAGCTGGAGACTGCCACCGCCTGCCTTTGACTCACTGTAAAGCTATAGCAATCACGACAGGGGGGTACTGGTCACGGAATAGACAACCACCGACGGAACAGAACAGAGAGCCCGGAAATAGACCCACATAAATCTAGGCAACTGAACATGGACGAGGGACAAAGGTAACAAAGTGGAGTAGAGATAGTCTTTTCAGCAAACAGTGCAGGAACAACTGGGTATCCACATGCAAAAAAAAATGAACCTAGACGCTAACCTTATACTTGTCACAAAAGTTAACTCTAAGTAGATCATAGTCCTAAACATAAAATGCAAAACTATGAGACTCCTAGAAAATGATAGGAGAACACCTAGATGACTTTGGGTATGGTGATGCCTTTTTAGATAAAACAATGTATAAGCTGGATTTCATGCCAGTTAAAAACTTCTGCTCTGTTAGAGGTAATGTCAAAGGAATGAGAAGACAACCACAGGCTGGGGAAAAAATATTTGCAAAACACACACCTGATAAAGGACTATTACCCAAAACATTCAAAGAGATGCCACTACGCACCCATTAGAACGGTCAAAATCCAGAATGCTGAGAATACCACATGCTGGTGAGGACGGGAAGCAATGGGAACGCTCATTCATTGCCGGTGGGAATGCAAAATCCTACAGCCACTTTGGAAGACAGTTTGGTGGTTTCTTCCAAAGGAGCTAAAAACTTAGATCCAGACAAAAACCTGCACATAGATGTTCTTAGCAGCTTCGTTTATAACTGTCAACACTTGGAAGTAACAAGATGTCCTGCCGTGGGTGAATGGATACATAAACTGTGGGACATCCAGACAATGAAATATTATTCAATGCTAGAGAGCGAGAGCGAGAGAGAGAGAGAGAGAGAGAGCTACCAAGCTGTGAAAAGACACAGTGAAACCTTTACTGCGTGTTACTAAGTGAACAAAACCACGCTGAAAAGGCTGCATACTATATGATTCAAACTATGATATTCTGGAAAAGGCAAAACTATGGAGACAGTAAAAAGATCAGTGGTTGCCGGGCATTGGGGCAGCGACGAATGAGCCTAGAGGGTTTTTAGGGCAGTGGGAGGATTTTGTGTGGTGCTATCATGGTGGCTACACATCATTATAACTTTGTCCAAACTATAGAAGCTACAACATTAAGAGTGAGCCTTAATGTAATCTGTGGACTTGGGGTGATAATGACGTGTCAATGTAGGTTCATCTGTGGTGACAAATGTCTCACTCTGGTGCCAGATGCTGGCGGGGAGTAGGGAGTAGGCAGTACATGGAAAATCTCTGCACCTTCCTCTCAGTTTCGCTGTGAATGTAAAATTGCTCTAAAAATATGAAGTTAAAAAGAAACCAAAACCTTTTTAAAGCTCAAGATGAAGTCTGCCTGGTTCTGACCCTCCCCAGCTGGCTTCCTGACCTCGGATCTGGTGGCCCTGGGCCCCAGCCCCCCGGGGGGTTGGCAGCCTGACTCTCAGAACAAAGCTGCTTTCCCCAACACTGTCATCCGTCTGGAGTGGGGACATCCCACTTCTGCGGCCACGGCTGCCTGCCACTAGCGATTTCCTGAAGTCCCTCAGCTCTGAATGCTCCTCCCTGGAGACCTCGTGAAAGAATCCCTGGGGAGGGAGCGGTTTGTGGGGCTGGGATTTTCCCGTAGCTCCTCTCCCGAGCGCAGTTGTTTTATCTGTCTCTGCACAGACGAAACACCGCCGGGCACCGTTCTTCCTCGTGATATAAACCACACAGTTCGGTTCCTGGTCTCGTCCTCACCACCGGGGCCCACCTGTTTTCAGGGGCCTCCTTCACAGTTCCCCGTTTCTGGCGCGGGACACCCGGGCTGCTGAGGAGAGGTGTGGGGAGCACTGCTCCAGCCTTGGAAGAGCTAGTGACCCAGAGCAAAACCACTGAGCACTCCAGCGAAGTGAGGCGGAATCCCGGGGCTCAAAACACACATTCTCCAACGCCAGGAAGTCACAGCAGCTCCTCCTGCCAGGAACATGAAGGAGTTCCTTCCTGAAAGAACAG
This sequence comes from Craseonycteris thonglongyai, assembly GCA_004027555.1. Lineage (NCBI taxonomy): Eukaryota > Metazoa > Chordata > Mammalia > Chiroptera > Craseonycteridae > Craseonycteris > Craseonycteris thonglongyai. The sequence continues at coordinate 15,771 of PVKE010005443.1, forward strand.
TTTGCGTGTGCAGGGCTCAGAGCAACTGCCCTCGGGGACCTTGTCTCCCCCACACCTGCTCCTGCCCTGCACACGCCGCCCCCACCCCCAGCTGCACGAAGCAGCACCTGGTGGCCACCCCCCCCCCACTCCAGATCCGTAGTTACATGGTCGTGTCATCACCAGACCCCTTAAGTGTGTCTAGAATCAACTCAATCTTCTCTTCCTACTGTCACCACCCACGTCCCAACCAGCATCATCTCCTGGACGATCTCCCTGTCCCCAGTCTGGTCTCAGCATGGCAGGCAGCCTGAGCCATCGGTTCACAATGTGAACCGTATCGCGTCACTGCTCTGCTTGAAGTTTGCCCAGCTTCTCGGAGAGAGAGAGGCCGCAGTGTCCTCCGTGACCTGGCGTTAGACGTGCCCTGCTGTCCTCTGCCCTGTGGTCGCACGGGCCGGCCCTGGCGCAGTGCAGCGTGGGGCAGCGTGCACGTGGGTTCAGGACAGGGGGCTCAGGGGGCTGATTGTGGAGATGGCTCGCGAAACCCACAGAGCGAACAGCAGACCTTGGCGGGCGCATTGCGTGTCTGTCGAGTTGAACTGAGTTGAAATGGAGGAAATGAGTTGACATTAAATGTTCTGTTTTCAGAGTGAAGAGGAGGAACAGGCTAAGGACTCTTTCGGTAATGCCGAGCCTGCTCCATGCTGGCCACGTGGTAGGCCTTTCATTGACTTTTCCAACAGCCTCTGACAAGTAGGCGGTGCGGTCGCCTCCGCAGGAATGGGACCGCCAGGGAGGCTGCCCCTCAGCGTGCCTGTTCTACACCCAGCCCCTCTGGAGCCGTCCTCACCCACGGCCGTCTCTGTGGTGCGTAGATGAGCTGAGTCTGATTGTCTCGTGTGAAACTGAACAAAGGAGATTTAGTGACACAGTGAGGGTTTCATGGTGGGAGCAGAAACCGAGGGCCGCTGCGGTGGATGCTGCCACAGCCCTGTGCCGTTCAGGGCCATGTAGGCTGGCCTTACCATGGTCCCAGCATGGGGTGCACACAGAACAGGGCATCGCACCCCAAACATGGCCGGTCCCCTTCCCAAGGGGCTCTCCCGGGTGGTCTCCTTCTTTGGCTTCACTTGTGTCCATGTTTTAGGGTCTCCACACCCCACCACAGGCCTGCTCCTACTCCTCCTCCTCCTCTTACCCCAGACCTCGGGCCCTGACCCAGACTCTCCACGGCCTCCTTCCTGCTCTGCCAGGGGCTCCCCAGGCTCCTGCTGAGCGAGTTTCTGCAGGAAAGCAGGGGCCTCCCCTTCCATGAGCGTAACAAGAACCTGCAGAACTCTCCCGAGGTCTGAAACGGACTTGGGTTCACAGCCTTTCTGGGGGAAACATGGCTTGAGCTGAGCCGAGGGCGTGGAGGGGTCTGGGAAACACCACCATCACTTAAGGAATGAGCAGAAAAAGAAGAGATGACAAGGAAGAAATCGAAGAAAGTCAGGGCGCACGTGGTCCGGGAGGAGGGCGCCAACGTGGCCAGCGCGCCGCGCTCATCGGCCGCAGCTGCCTCCACGGCCCCGGCGGCGAGGAGGCCCTGGTTGGACTTGTCGGAGCCGCGTTCACGGATCCCATTTCCCTGGGCAGAGCGATAAGTGGGAGGTGAGGCGTGATGGCCGTGAATGTAGACAAGGCTCTTCAGAAATGACAAGGACCCCCTCTGCCCGAGGAGGGGACCCCTGACCACCCCATGTAATGCTGCGACCTGCTCTCCCCTGCCCCGCCCGGTCCCCTTAAATAGCGCTGCTTCTGTTACTCACAGCACGGTCCCCTTCCCAGACACTGCGCTGCACTCTGCACTACACGAGCACGGTCCTTGCAGGTGTCCCGGATCTCCCTGTGAGACCGTAGGCGTCCCAAAGGTGGCGAGACCCTCCCTCGTCTGTTCTGCTCACTGGTAATGTAGCCTCAGTGCCTAGAACAAGGGGTTGGCACCCAGTAGGTGTTGAAAAATATTGATCAGATGAATGAATGAATGAATGCATGAATGAGTGAGTGGGGAGGATGGGGCTTGAGAAGAATACAGAGGGGAAAGGAGAGTTTTGTTTTTGAGTGGCAGCAGCCTGATGATGTGTATGGCTGAGGGAAACTTTTGGTTTAAAAACAGGAAAGAAAAGTAAAACTTGATGACTGGAGGTCTTAGAACTGAGGACTTTGGAGATGCCGGGACAGCTCGGCAGGCTGACAGCTTGCCTTGCAACTGCGAGGCCTCGGGTTTGATTCCCAGCCCCGGCTCGTGCAGACACACAGCGCAACCGGTACCCGCTGGGGTGGCGGCGAAGGTTCTCGCCTCCTATGCGGGAGGCTCCCGGTTCAGTTCCTGCCCCGTGCGGCCCCACACCCACCTGTGTGGAATGAAACCAGGTCACAGCTAATGATGTACAACTATGGAGACTGCGCTGGGCCCTCCCCCTTCTCTCTCTTGCTCTTTCTCTCTCACCTTCACTCAAACAATAAAATAATAGTAATAAAAATGTTTAAGAAAGAAAGGAAGAAGCAAGGCGTTGCGGAGCACGCTTGGAGAGAGTGGTCTGGTTTGGGGAAGCCATGAGAGGCGACACTTTGGTGGGGAGAGTGAGTTCACGGAGTGTTTTCAGTAACTGACTGGCTCGGAGGAGGAAATGTCCTGGGTGATAGAAATCTTGGGGTTGATAGTCTTTCTTGAGCAAGGAAGTGATGATCACTCTGGTGACTACTCAGGGTCACTGTGTTGCACAACTCAGGCGACACTGCTCACAATCTGATAAGGCACAATGTGAGTGGTGCTCCCTGGAGTTGGGCAACGTGGCAGCCCTGTGGGGACAGGCTGGTGCTGGGAGGGGCGCCAGGAGGGCCGTCGCATGAGAAGTCCTTGGAGACACAAGGAAGCCTGACTAGAGGTGGCCAAAGGGACAGGTAGAAAGCTGCAGAAGTATGAGATTTTGCCAGGGAAAAATTAAACAAATTCAGATCAAGGGCAAGCCGGTATGGCTCAAGTGGGTTAAATGCTTACTTTGCAGCCCCGGGGACCGAGGATCGAATCCCAGCCCCAGCCTGTGCGGACCCATATGCTGAACTGGGGTGAGCTTCCCATATGGGAGACCCCAACCCAGTTTCTGCCCTGAGCGGCCCCTGCCCACCTGTGTGGAATGAAACCATGTCAAAAACTGATAAACATACAGCTATGGAGACTGCTCTGGGCCCTTGCCCTTCTCTCTGTCTCTGTCAAAAGCAATTAAGTAAATCTTCAAAAAACAGTTCAGATCTAAGAGCAGGTGGGAAGGTAAGAGGGTCAGAAACACTGCGTTTAAATGGCTTCTGGACAGAGCTTCAGGACTGGGGCTGGCTGTGATGAGCAGATAATGAACTGGGGTGTCGGTAGTTGCAGTTGCCCAAGAAAGAAGAGGAAGTCCACTTAGATACCGTGACATTTTTCAAAATACGGTTGTAGATAAATTCCCAGACATGACCCACAAAACAAACCCATCACTTACCCCAAAGAGCACTCGTGGGAGTGGGACTTTCGAGAGGCCATCATCTTTGGTGCCTTTACATTCTTATTGGATCCGGTTCCATCCTGTCCACTCCATTTAATTCAGCTGCTTTCTAGTCCAGCCAGCAGATGTCAATTGAGCATCTGCGACTCTTCAGCATCAGGGATAAGAAATCAACAGTGTGGGCTCTGCTCTTGGCCAGCTGACAAGAAACTGCAACCGAACATGGGAGATGCTAAAGCAGAGGTCCCGCGGGCCACGGAGGGCGGGCAGGCGGAGGCGGGACAAATTCGGCGCCTCCTGCTGAGTTTCCCACAAAGAAGCAGCAATGGTGAGCCTTTTTTGGTCATCTTTCTGCCCAAAGTCCCAGGAACCGGAGTGTGCAGGGGGAGGAAAGGGTCCCCAAAGCTCAAGATTTCACATTCCTCCCGGGATGTCTCACAGTTACAAGAGGGGCAGCATCGGCCTGAACTCAACCACTGACTGGCTGTGACCTTGGGGCTGGAAGCAGAGCTCCTTGGAGAAATGCTGAGTCCCAGGCTGGGGCAAGATGGGAGTATTTTACGATGCCTGAAAATCGGGACGGCCTTGAGGAATGATGGGGCTGTGTCCAAAGGACACGAGCCAATGTGAAGGAGCTCTGCCTGGCCAAACCTGAGATGATTAAAACATCCAAACAAATAATAAAATTAATTGATTGCGATCTGTTTAATAAACTAGGAAGCCATAAAGTTGATTAAATAAGTGAATAAAATCACAGGGAGGAAAGAAAATCTTCCTTACAGTAGAATGCCAACTCATAAATGTAGAAAAAATGGTGCAATTAAAAAATGGGCAACCGTCATGACAATATTTAATTTAGTTAAGGCACATCACTGAATCCTAAATCAGCGGGGGAAGTAGGATGACGGATATAATGGTACATAGCCTCAAAGTGTCTCTCCACAAAATCCATCTTAGTTACAAAAAGGGGAGAGTAAATTTACAGCAGAGGAACTTGGCCGGTGACATCTTGATGGAGGGACCAAAGTAAATAGCACTCGTAATGGCACAAATTGAAATGAAAACCCAAGAGGACACCCTGAGAAGGATCCAGCATCTGTTCTATGTTATTCTGGCCAAAAACAAAAATAAAAACAAAAACAAAACCAAACCCCAAAACCTTACCCTGGGTCTAGTCACGAGGAAGCATCAGACAAACCCAAATCAAGACGTTCTGCAAAATGACTGTCCCTCAGACTTCAAGATGTCCAGGAAAACTGAGGCAACGCTTCCAGATTGAAGGAGACTGGAGAGGTGTGACAACTCAGTGCAACGTGTGGTCCTGGATTGGATCCTTTGCTCTAAAAGACATGACTGAGACCATTGGTGAAGCTTGAATGGGTGTTTTCACATAGAGGGTGTGCCTGAGTTCTTTGTATTGGTCTTACCACTTTTCTGTATGTATTTTTGAAATCAGTTCAGAATAAAAGTAAAAAGAAAAAGTATGCGATGTTACTGCAGACTGGCTTTGTTACTTTTGACAAGTTATTTCACTTTTTATGCCTCAGTTTCTTCATCTGTAACATGAACACAATGACAGTTCCCTAAAGGCTATTGTGAGGAATAGAAGAAATTGTGTGCCTGAAGCATCGGGGTCCACCATCATATGCTCAGTCCATGGTCATTATTAGTGCTATGTTCTCATCTTAATATTTTACCGTATTTCATAGAATCTAAGATATCATCCATTGTGAGCCACATTGTTATTTTACATGCCACTGGGAAAACAAAAACATGGCCAACGAAACCAGCAAAGTGAGTCTTCTCACTTAGAACTTTTCATGCTTATCGAGAGAGCTCTTTTAAACATTTCAATACAGATTTTAAAAAGGCTATGTCACGCTATTGATTACATATGAAGGACATTATAAGTAAAATGAGTTGTTTGAAGTGCACCTAAGACTTCATTACTTTTGAAGCCTGGAGTTCCTGAATCGTTTGATTCAGAGTCTCCATGTCTTTGCTTTTCCATCCAACAGCATTCCCTGGGCCATCAAGGCCATCAGCCATGCAGTGTCCCTTACACGAATGCTCCACTATCACCTCTGGAATCTTCTTCCCAGCCACTACCACCCACCACTCTGCACATAGTCATACTTGTTATATGAGAAAAAGAAAGAAAGAAAAGAATAAGAGGGAGGTTAGGAGAGAGTAATTACAAATTTTGTCTGTCTTTTTTACACATTTATTTTATAGCCAATATCTGGTTATTCCAGAGTCTTTGTTTCTTGGGGCCTGCATCTACTGTCTGTTGTTTCTGCTTACTCTCTCCATGGTGCGTAGTTTCCTTGTGAATTTGTGATGGTGAGCTTATAGATGGGAAATTGAGAATTCTTTCCTCTAGAGAGGTTTGCATTTGTTTCTGCTGGGAGGCAGGAGCACCACAACTCTGGAATCAGTTTTGGTCCCTCCAGGGCCCTGAGTTAAAGGTGAGAATCTCAAGTTCAGCTGCCCATGTGTTGGCAGCCTAATGCTTCCATTTCAGTTGGTCAGAACTGCTAATTCAGCATTTGCACTGATAACAAATTTGAGATCACACTTCCTGTTACCTTAATACTCAGGTTTCAGCTTACAATTTTTGTTGATTTTATTTTTTGTTTTTGTTTGAAAAGTGGATGTGCCGTAGAGAATTTCTTCACTTCTTGAGAGGCCAGCAAAATGCATTGAGAGGCTAAGTTTATCCAGGATCTTGGGGTCTTGTAGTAAAGGACCCCTCGGCATATCTAGGTTGTCACACAGCCTGAAATAATAGATCTTCCACTGCCTTTGGGCATTTGCCTACCTGTGGAAAGTTGCTTTGGAGCAGTGGAGGCTGGCCTAACTTTTTGACCCCATGAAGGTGACATGCAGGGGACTTATGGGACTTTCCCCAGATTTTTGCAGGGTGTGTATTTCACCCCTTAACCTGCCCCTATCCATTTTGAGGGGTATTTCTGTGAGGATTGTTGACTCACCCTCTTTCTCTGTACTGAAGGGGCACAGGGAGTCTGCCCTCCGACTTTCCTCACTTCTGTGTCACAAAATTGAGAGCAGGTCACTTCTGTGTCCTCGATTTGTTGCTCAGGTTTCTACTGGCACTTTGCTGTCTGAATTTAAGAAATTAATTTTTGGATCATTTACTCAGTGCCCGGGACAGATAGTCTTAGCTTTTGCTTTACTCCCTCATTTAAGCTGGAAGTCTAAAATCTGCACTGTTAACAGCACCTCAGAAGTTGCAGGTGGTCTTGAACCATAACTTCAGGAGGTCATCTGCACCACAGTCAAGCAGAAGAGAGCAGGCTTATGAACAATGTGAGTATCCAGACGTCTCTGCCTGTCTGTTTGATTGAAAGATTTTAAGATACAACCAAACATAAAATGAACCCATACAAGTGAAGTTCAAAAGAGGCACAATTCAGTATGTCAGCTCCCTGATCATTTAAGGAAAAGTGCCATGGGATGAACAATTGCACAGCCAAAAGAAGTGAAAGGAGGGACTTGCACACCCCATGTCCACACAGCATCATTCACAGTAGCCAAAGGTCTCTTTATAGATGAATGGTAAATAAATGTGCTGTGTCCATGTAATGGAATATATGTCTTCAAAGGAAGGAAATCTGACACATGCAACAGTGTGGATGAATCATAAAGACTTTCTGATAAGTAAAATAAGCCAGACACAAAAAGGCAAATACTACATGATTCCACTTACCTGAGGTACCTAGCGGAGTCAAATTCAGAGACAGAAAGTCGAATGGTGGGTGTCAGGGCCTTGAGGGAAGAGGAATTGGGCGTTGGTGTTTAAAGGGTTCAGAGTTGCCGTTGAAAATGGTGTAAAAATTCTGGAGACAGCAGTGATGGTTGGACAACAACGTGAATGTACTTAATGCCACTGACCTATGCGTTTTAAAACAGCAAATTGTATGCTATGTGTATTTCAGTGCAATTTAAAACAAAATAGGCACAATCCATTCATAACAAGAGAAGGCAGAGTAGTGGTTACCTTGGAGTGATAGTGACAGGGATGGGGAACAAAGGGGGCTTCTGAGGTCTTCAGGGGGCTTCTGGAATATTCTGTATTTGACTTTGTGGTGGTTATACGAGAAGAGCTAGGCTCCATGGCATGAAGGCGGTTGCCCAGGATCACAGAGCTGAGAAAGCAGACCTCTCGTGAACTAGACGGGGCTCCCACATTCCCCACCCCTCTCGTCAGAAACCACATTGCATAACCAGCACCCCGTCTCCCTGTGGGATCTCACACCCACATCAAAGCCACCCTCAAGAACATGACTAAGCTTTTCTTGTTTTACTTTTGTTTGACCTAGTGTTGTTGCTTGTCTCTATGTCCTTGGCAATTGTATTGTTCAAAGCTGAGCACTGTCCAATTCTAATATTCCATCTTCAGGCCACCGCACTGCTGAGTCCTCGTCACACAGGGAGCCCAGAAGCTGAGGGACCCCTCTGCCCACCTGGGGGAGGGGGGTGACCACTGTCAGGAGCTCAGCTGAGCAGCCAGGTGTGGGGACAGCCAGTTAAAGCACCGAGCCCCGCGTGGGAACAGCCTCACTCACTCACTGCAGTGGAAGAAGCAAGAGCGCACAGCCCCAGAAAGCGCCGGCCCCCCCTTTCCCATTTTACCCCATAGAAAGGAGTGGGCGGGGCTCCGATGGATCCTGTCCCTGTTGAGGCAACAGGGACAAGAGGCTCCTTGGAGTCAGGGGAGGGCGAGAGGAGAGGGCTGTTAGTGGCGACGTCCTGGGCGCTGAGACCCAGGGACAACAGCTTTTCCCTTTTCCCCCAGCACAGACATCTACACTGGGGTGCCTGCAGAAGACCTGCAGCACATGGCCACCCGGGGGGGGCCCTCAGGGCGCCCCACGCTCCATGTGGGGTGTGGGGTGTAGCCTCCCCACAAGGCTGCAGGAACAGCTTCGCGACGGCCGGCGGTCAGGCCTGGAAACCACCCCCAGGTGTTGGGTCTTGGCGCGGGTCTCTTGCCCCTTCTTGGGGTGCAGTGGGGGTGATACCTCGCCTCTGGGCAACACGATGGAGCTCCCCAACAGCCACAGCCCCTGGAGACCCTGCGAGCCCAGCACCCTGTGGTGCTTCTCAGTCCCAGTGCTCCAGGCCCGGGAGGGTCCAGCAGGACACCGGCCCTTCCTTGGCCTCCAGAAGGGCCTCCCTGCCCCACGTGGGGCTCCTGGGGACCAGGCCTGAGTGTGGCCCCTTCTGGGGTCCCCAGCCCTCAGCCTGGCTGTCACACAGAGGGGCTCAGGGAGGACAAGGGGGATTTAGGGGGGCATCTAGGCGTGACACCAGGCCCAGGCCATTATGTACCTCCCTCCTCTGTAGCCTGGCACGGCCTCCACACCAGGAAGGGATGTCACACCAGCCAAAGCGCCCAGAAAACCCGGGCTCTGGGGCCCCCACTGGCCGTCTGGCTGGGGTCCGGCCCAGGCGGGCACCCGCGCTGCTCCTGGCCGGGCACGCCCTCTGGGCAGCAGGAAGGCTCGGAGGAGAGTCCAGGGGCTCCCTTGCGCCCTGGTGGCCCTCCTCGCTCCAGGCCCCTGCCCTGCCACTGAGCCCTCCTTCCCGGGAGCCACCTCTTCACTCGCTCTGTCTCAGAGCCCTGTCCTTCTGCCTCGGACTCCATGGCTCAGCATGGCGCTGGGACCAGGCGTCTCTCCTTTACATTTTCATTATTTTGTTCGTAGTGGATTTTTATTTTTGGCCTTGATTTTGAGTTTTTACAATGTTGCATTCAGATGGTATTTATGTTGATGCCTGAGTGTCTGGGTGCCCCCTTACATTTTGTAGCCGAGAGGGTGCCTCCCTCAGTTTGCCTGAAACTCTGCCCTGCGGTGCTCAGGCGTTCCTGTGCCCACTCATTCCGCACACGGTCACCGGCCTGGCTGGGGCCAGCGCTGCGCTGGGTGCGGGGGAGAGAAATGGGCGCCACACACAAGACGGAGCCGGGGAAAGAGCCGTGAACACCAAGGCCTGTGAGACCGTGTGCGACCAGAGGACACAGGGGACTCAAAAGAGTGCTAACAGTAGGTCTGAGCTGAGGTCTTGTCACGCAGCCCGCCATGCGGCTCCCAATTGCTCTGGGACGCGTTGAGATGCTTGTAAAGTCACACATGGCGACCTGGCCAAGTGGCATGCAGGTAACTTGCACGCGGTCGCTCTGAGCAGTGGTGCAGGTGGGGTGGGGCCCGGGGCCGTGGCTGGGGGCTCCCTCCTGCTCTGGTTGTTGGAGCCCCGCCCCCAACCCCCGCATTCCCTGGGGCCTCAGGACAGGGTGTGTAGGAGTTTACAGGGTGACAAAGTGGGGTAGAAGGACTTGTGACAGCAGGAACCCTTGCACAATCAGTGAGGCTTAGAAAAAAAAGGTTGCTGTCTTGGTGCCCACAGTTCTCAGAAGCAGGTCAGCTTTGTGAAGAGCCATTGGGCCTCACTTCCTCTTTCTGCTTCTGCATTTCCTCACGCAATCAGCATAAATAGGAAGCGTGGGGCCCGCTGCCTGGAGACGCACACAGAAGGCTGGTCGGTCCCCCCACAGAGAGGTATGGCCTGGCTTTGGGGAGCAGGCTGTCCGTGGGGCCGGGGGCCGGGGAGGGAGTAGAGGGACAGGACACGGGCAGCCCGGGGTTGCTGAGTGGGCAGTGGGCTCTGGGGGTTGGGGACCTTAGGGCCTGCCTCTAGGGGAGCCCTGAGCCCAGACTCCCCTCACAGCTGGCCGGTGAGGGGGCAGCCAGGGGTGGCCAGCTGCTTGGGTGCTGTGTGGAGGGCTTGGGGGAGGGCGGCCCTCGCCGGTGGGGTCCCCCTGTCCTGGGGGGTGGAGAGCTCAGACTTGGGAGTCAGACAACTCTGTGCCATCTGTCCTCGCTTACTGACGTGTCACAGGTGGTGGGGGCAGTGAGACTATCCTCTCCCCACCCTGGGCTTCTGTGTCCTCATCGTAGGAATGGGAAGAACACCAGTAGTCCCTGGCATCCTGGTAGAGAGAGGAGAGAGACAGAGACCTTGGGGATGTGGAGAGACTGGGAGGCAGAGGGTGAAACTGGAAAGACCCCTGTTGAGCTCAGGCCCAGGGGTCCATGCACCTTGGGAAGCGCACTTTGGAAGATGAGAAGAGGCCCCGGCCCTGGTCCACACTCCGCCCTGGACCACTGTCACTTAGCTGGGTGTGTGTTCTGCCCCCGAGTGTGCTGGGTGGGTGGGTGGGTGTGTAGGGGTGTCTGCATGTGTGTGCAGGCATGGCAGGTATGTGCATGTATGTGCAGGTGCGTGCCTTTGCCCTGGGGGTGGGAGGGAAGGTGATTCTGTGGGTTCACACTAGGGTCCGCGTCTGTGGGGCCCCGCCAGATAGCCTTCAGTAACAGGCTATGTCCCAGTATAGTTGTCACAAGCTGTTACATTTTTGCACCCCCAGACTCGAACTTTCTTCTGCCCTCTTTCCTGTTTTCTAATAGTTTTATACCAAGTAAAACCTTTCCTACTGGCTTTAGGTCCCTTTTTCTTCATTCATCAATTGTACTTACAGTGTGCTTTATCTACAAATAATACCACAGGACAGTTTGTGAGTTACTAAGCCTTATTTACTATTAAATCAGTCAACGTGTGGATACCAGCTCTATGAAAAATTAGAATAATCCAGTTACGCAGCATAAAAACCAAGTTCCAACTACCTCTATCCTCTAGTCCCACACCCCACCCTCTTCACCTCTTTAAACTGTATCCTCCCCAAAACATTTTCTAAGCATGCTGCAAGTAGATAGCTTTTCTTTGTACATTAATGAGATGATTACATACATACTGTTCTATGACTTATTTTTTTCACCTAATTTATGTTGCAACAAGTTTCCACGATAAAACATATAGAAGTAACTCATTTATTAACCCCAAGAAATATGTGGCATGTGTTAGTATGAGCACCCCACAATTTACCCAACCCCATACTGCTAGACACTTAAATTGCTTCCAATTTCTCCACACCTATGGGTACAACTCAGATTCCTAGAAGCACAATCACTGAACAAGTGATTGTAGATTTAAAAATTCAATAGACATTGTTAAAGCAACCTCTGAATAGCAGAATCAACGTACAGCCCACAGTCGTGCATAAAAAAGCCGATTGCTTTTTGGGGAAAGGGTCAAGCTTTTAATTGTGTCCAATGTACTAGATGAAAGTTATCAGGTTCTTGCTGGGTTTTTCTTTCCCTGATTTTGGGTAAGTTGTACATCTTCCATATGTTTATTAGCCATTCATGTTCCTTTTATGATAGGCATGGACATGTCCTTTATCCATTTTCTGATGGGTTCTTGTCGTCTTTTATTCCTTTTCCGAGCGATTCTTCATTACATGTATTAACAAGTTATTCAAGGTTGTTGAAAATATATCTTTCCAGAATATCACTTGTCTTTTTTTCTTCACCATATTTAAGATTTCTTGTTTCACATTTAAAAAAAATTGTTGTTTCTAATTCAAATCCATCATTATTTCTCCCTCTACGCTTTCTGGATTTGATATTTTGTTGAACCCCTAAGAATAAAGAAGTATTTATGATGCTTTTATAATTTTAGTTTTAACTTTTAGGTCTTTAATCTACCTAGAATTTGGAAGAATTCGTAATATCTGAAGTAATAGTCTAACTTTAAAAAACTATCAGCAACTTGTCCCAATAGCCTCCGTTATGAGCCTGCAGCTTATCGTGGCCTCCGTGATTTGAAATGCCATTCTTACTTCCCAATTCCCTACGTGGTTGTTTTCCTTACTGTTCTCTGCTCCGTCCGTCTGCTGTAATACTGCTTATACTGTTTTTATGGCTAAGAAGGCAAGTCACTCATCTTTGGTTGGGTAGGGTTTAGAATCAGTTTGTCAAGCCCATGACAAATCCTTTTAAAACTTTGTTTTTGAATTTTGATTTAGATGGCACCGAATTTTGAGATTGTTGGGGAAAAGACTGGTGATGGTGGGCAGCTCCTTTGGTTTGTCTGTGAGGGTGAGGGGCTCTCCTTTCCCCTTGGCCTCTGACATTGCTGCAGGTTTTCTAGTAGATGCCAGGAACACCCACCTTCCCTCCAACTTCTCATTTGCTGTTTGTCTGTTTGTTTCTTTGTTTGTTTGATCGACCAGGAACGGTTTTTGTACGCTCGAATATTTAGGAGCATCTGTCTAGATAAACACCCTTTTCCCCTGTAATCCGTTCGTCTGTTTCTCTTAATCGGGGATAGATTTCTTTGTGGCTCTCTGTTCATTTCTGGAATAAGCCCTCGGAGGCCAAGGTGCATTCTTCCCTTAAATGCCTTTGTCAGATCGTCCTCCAAAATCGTCTTCGTCTGGAGTGAATTTGTGTTTTCCTTTTTTAATTTTCATTTCCAGTTTCTACCCCTCCCGTTACATTTCTTCACGAGTTTGGGGATTTCGGTGTCCTTGTGTCATCCGCATGAGGTGTTTGGCTCTCCTTTCTCCCTCTCCCTCCGTCTCCCTCCCCTTGTCTATCATCCTCCTGACCCGCTGCTTATCCCTCACTCTCAGTGATTTTTAACCCTGATGTGTTTAACACGCATAAGCAACTTCTATTTTCCATCCACAGTCGGGTTTCATTAACGTATACACGTTTGTTTCCCCAAAAAAGACAAGGAGATGCTTAGCAAGCTTTCGCCTCTTGCTGCCCACCTCACAACCAACTCCCACGTTAAAGTCCCCAGAGCTTTACTGGCCCAAGATTGAGTTTTATTTTTTAATTATGGATGTCCTAGCATCCAATTCCAAGCTCTCTGTTTATTTGTTCTTTGCATAGCAGTCTGTTCCTTTAAATGGCTATGACTTCCCAAATCTCTCTGAGGATACTAATTAAGACACTTTTAAGTTTTGTTTTTACTGTATTTGTGCACATCTGTAGACATGTATTTTGGGTCAGTATATGTCAGATTAGACACCTGTGATGCTGATGATTGGGAAATACAACCACTTATCAGCATGTGGTTAATAGCACAAACTCAAGTGCCCGGCATGTCCCTTACTAGCTATGTGACCATGAACCCTCTACCTGTTTCCTCATTTACAAAGTGGGGTTTCTAATAGGAGCAACCTACACATGTATGCATTAATATCTACAAAGCCCTTTGAACAGTGCCTGAATCACTGTTGCCATTTTATAATTAAGATCCACTAATAATGAATTTTCTTTGTGTGTGAATTTTATGCTTATGTTCTTCTTTGATGACGTTAATTTGTTTTAACTATTTACAATGTAAAGGTAGTAATATGTTCTCCATAATTTTGTTGCCAAAAAATATATATATATATTTTTTGCATTTTGTGCTTTGCTTTATATTGGGTTATTTTTTATAAAATATAGAAGATTTTGCTTTTATGTACTTCTGTCTTTCAGCCTTTGTCTCTCTCTAATTTTTTCCACTACTGTTAAGCTTAAAGAGTTGAAAGGCATTCACTTTGATGATTTGCAGGCTTAAAATGGTTTGAGTTCTTATACTTAACTTTTAAATTGACCTGATATTTGGGGAATGGTGTGAAATGGGGATTTAGGCTCATATGTTTTACGTTGTTATTCAATTATCTTAGCTCTTTTTATAATTCAACCTCTTCACATTGACTCATGATTCCTCCTTCATCATATAGCACATTCTTGGGTAAAATAGAGTTTGTCTGCTCAGTATGTTCATTGATTTACTGTGCAAGCATGCACACGTGTGTGTGTGTGAGAGAGAGGGGGAGAGAGAGAGAGAGACAGCAACACACTGATTTTTGTCAGATCTTTCTAATAAATTTTCTCACGGGTAGAGCCTCCTCATCTTTAATTTATTTCACTAACTCCTCACATATACAGTTTCTTTCTTCTGAGATTTTGCAAAGGAAAAGTCTTGGCTTTTGATTGCAGTTGTGTTAAACCTATAACTTATGTGCAGATGAATTGCTCTCTTCACACATGTACTATCTCTACCTGTGATGAGACCTCAGTAGAAGGTCTGCATTTTCAGGCAGCACCATGTCAGACGTGAGCCTACACGGCTGCACACGCACCCCTGCCACGCCCCCCACGCCCCCACGCCCAGGGCATGGCCCTGCCTTCAGGAGCTGGAGTGGCCAGACCTCTCCCTGAGCTCCTCTTTCCTGAGCACGCGATCTTCGTGGTGGCATCAGGTTCTCCTGACAGTCATGTGAGACGTGTGTGCTTGCGCCCACTTTACCGATGCAGAGAGTGGGGTTCAGGGAGCGTGGCTGAGTTAGCTCAGGCCACCGGCAAGCAGGGGGCAGAGCCTGAGTCCAGGGTCGCATCAGCTGAGCTCAGAGCATTGCCTTTCCCAGCAAGACAGCTGCAGGCGTGTGCGCTCGTGCACGCGTGCAGCGTGAGTGGAGTCTCAGACTATATCCAGGGAGTGCAGCAGCCCTAGTGCAGGAACCAACTAAATGAAAAGAGGAAAGCCCCGGCCTCCTACACTCACGTTCAGAGGAGTGTAGGAGGGATGCCCGTAAACGCGGCAGGGACAGCAGTGCGTGTGTGCGTGTGCGTGTGTGAGCACAGCTGGGGGCGGGGGGGGGGGCTGTGCTCCCAACACCCAGCGGTGCCCCAGAACCGATGCATGTCACTAGCTCACAGGGAGCTCAGGGTAAATCGAATACCAGGCCTGCCTCTGAGGTTTTCTCACCGCTAGGGCACTGCACAGAGGTCCTCGCGCGATGCATGACGCGGGGACCCATTTCTTCAGAGGCCATGAGTGCCTCTCGTCATGAGGACGCTCGGGGGGGCGGGGGGTGGACTATCCGGGGTGCCAGGCCGAGGCAGCAGTGAGGGGCTGAAGCCCATGCACCAAGGCCACTCCTGGGTTCACCCCAAACATGGGCGACGTCCCTGGGGCTGCAGGCCTGGGAGTGGGCAGCTCCCAGATGACTTCTCCTCCACAGGCCAGGAGAAGACAGTCCTGGAGGGAGGATGCACAGGAGCAGAGGGCATGGGTTGAGCCTGGCCCCCAGCTAGGGAGCGACACATCATTCCAGGCCCATGAGGACCGGCACCTGCCCAGACCTGGACTGACGTGGCCCCTGCTCATCCGGAGCCACCAAGGACATGGCACTGACCCCGTGGCTGCTCCTCACGGTCCTGCTGGCTCTGTGCTGGGGGCCCAGCTTGGCAGGGGACGCAGGTGAGCCTGCCTGCTCTCTCCCTTTTCCTCCCCTTTCCCAATCCCCACTCACCTTGGACCAGGCCCCACCCCCGCCCCCATGCAGCCTCCAGGAAGCTTCCAGACCCCAGCAGCTCTGGCCTTCCCTCCCCTCACATCTTCTCTCTCCTTGATCTTTCCTGGTGCCCACCATGCCCTCCTCCCACGCCCAGGCCTCCTCTAAAGCTTGCCTCCACTGTGTCCCCTGCCCTTCCAGCCGTTTCTCTGCCCTTCCTTCTCCCCAGACACTGCTCCTCTGGCAATGGCCTTGACCAGTTCCCAGCCCCCTGGGATTGCCGGCCTGGGGGGGTCTCTCGCTGCTTCAGCCCCAGCAGCCCCTTCGTGCCTGGAGGCCCAGCTGGGATGCTCCTGGGGCCCATGAACACCCCTCCGCCAGGGCTCCCTGAGATCGTGACATCTCTCATAACTGTGGGAACCACATTCCCGTTTCCTACCATCAGGCCTGGCAGCTGACCAAGGACCGGGGTGGGGACACCCCAGAGCAGGGCCCTGTATCAGGAACTAGTGAGAACCAGCTAGAACATTGTGTGTCTATCCAGACAGAAGGGTCCACCACCAGCACCCTTACACCCTCAGGGCCCCCGGCCCACCAGGAGCCTCCTGGGAGACGCCTCCCCGGAGCCAGGCACCCGGGAGGGCCTGGGAGGGGTGGTGACCAGGGACACCTGGAGGGGAGAGGTGTGACCCCTTCCTGCCTCTCCCGGACCAGAGACCATCCCGATGTGGACCCTGCGCTGCTATAACGACTACTCCAGCCTCATGGTGTGCAGGTGGGCAGACACCCAGGATGCCCAGCGGCTCCTCAACGTGACCCTCCACCACAGGCTCAACAAGTGAGTGCCATGCGGCCAGAGGGCAGGGAGGGGCCCTGCCCTGGAGCGGTACCCGTCAGGCGGCCTGCCAGGCTGCGTGCGGTGTCTGATGCCAGGGCTCCTGGAAAGAGTGTCTGTGCTAATGCTGTTGACAATGGTGACAATCTTCTCTTATTTCATCACAATTTAACACAACTGCACAAGTGCATCTCAGCCCATCCTCACTGAGAGGCGGGCAGGGCGGGGTAAGAAGCCCCATCCACACGAGGAAACCGAGGCCTTGGAGCTCAGTACACCGCCCCCCACCCCACCCGGCCACACAGTGGCCAGTGTCCTGCGTGTGGCCTGCGGGCTGGGCACCATGTCTCCCTCCCGAAGCCCTGCCGCCTCCAGGGTCAGGGGTTGGTCCTTTTTCCCCCCATGGCCCCCGGGACATACGCCGTCTGGGCAGGTGCCTTTCACCATGCTGGGGTTTTGCTAGACCCCACCCCCAGCCCTGGAAATAAGGACACAGCTGGTGTCACCAGGTCCAGGGAGGCCCCCGGTGGGTGTCTTGGGGAGGAGCCGCTGTCCCACCCACAGAACAGCCGTTCAGCTCCCCTGCTTGCTCACCCTCGTCACTACCACCCCCACCTCCCACCCTGGCCGTGACCTGCTTCTGTCTGCACTGAGACACCAGGCTCCCCAGAAGAGCAGCCCCCAGCCCCTCCACACTCACGTCTGCAGCGGGGTCCCCTCTGGTCGTGCTGCTCAAGGACATCGCTGCCACCGTGGTCCTCACTGTCCCCTGTGGCATCAGTGGGCCCTCCCCCAGGGTCATTTGTAGTCTTGGAGCCAAGCTGCCCAGCCCCCATTTGCAGAAGCCAAGAAGGGCTGCCTCTCCGTGTGTCCCCGGACCCCCGCTGTGGCAGCCCGGGCTGTCCTCTGCCTCCCTTCATGGTGACACTCCTCTAAGGAGTTCTCTAGACCCACTGTATCTAATGCCTTACCGGTTCTTCTCTCCTGAACCCACTCTCCCAAGATTCTGCCTCCCCCACCAGGCCACCCAAGTCCCCGAGCGCTTGCGGTCAGTGCCAGACTTCTCCCTCCTTGACGTGTGGGCACCCCTGACGGCTGGCCACAGAGTTCTCCCCAAACACCTCCCTCGCCTGACTTCTGGCCTCCACACTCACCCCTTGTGTCTCCCTGGCCCGCCTTTTCTGACTCCTTGTCTGCTCCCTTCTTTGGTCTTGACCTTGAAGGGTCAGACGCTCCAGGGCTCAGTCCTTGGACCTCTCCTCTTTCAGGTCCTGATCCAGCCTCAGGCTACAGGCTCATGACTCTCACTGTTCTCTCCAACCCAGACCTTCCCTTAAGCTCCAGGCCAGCAGGTGCACCATTCCTTAGAAAATAGGTGTCTTCAACCCCAAATGTCCTCAATGAAATTCCCACTCGGCTCCCAAAAGACATCTCCTGTTCCCAGCTTGACATCTCATGCCACTAAATGGGGGCTCCTAATGGCTCCAGCTAAACAACCAAAAGGTTTTGTTGTTGTTGTTTAATCTTTACCACTTCTCCTTCCCCATCAGAGCATCTAATCCATCATCAAATGCTGTCAACTTTATCTTCAGACAACATGAATCTAGCCAATGCTAACACCACCGCTCTGGTCCAAACCACTTCCTCTCACTTGAGATCCAGAAGCCTTCTAACGGGTCCTTCTGCATCCGATGTTGCAATCACCCTTCAACCCAATCTATCCACAACCCAGCAGTCAGAGGGATCCTTTCAGAGCATACATCAGAATATATTACTCCTCTGCTCAGAACTCTCTAAATTTTCCTCACTTACAGTGAAATACAAATTCCTTACATTTCTGTTAAGGGTTGGCCTCCTGTCATCTCTCTCAGTTAGTCTCCTAGAACCCCCACCCTCACGTACTCCACTTTGTGCACAATGTTTAACTCCCTAGTCTACAACGCTGTAAACCCAAGCCTGCCCCAGGGCCTTTGCACTTACTGTTCTATTTACTTGCAATCCTTTCCCCAGAATTTGCATGGCTCCTCCCCTACTTCCTTCAAGTTTCTACTAAATTGTCTTCCCTGTCTCCCCTAATTTCAAATTGCACCCCTGCCTCAGTCCTTCTGGCCTCCTCATCCCTCTTCCCTGCTGTACTCATCTACATAAAGTTTTCTGCATTTGGCACATGACCTATTTTATTCTGTTGGTTCATGTGTGTCTCCCTCTCCTGTATTCTAGCTGGTTCTCAGATGTCGGCTCCGAGCACAGGGATTTCTGTGTGTGTGTGTGTGTGTGTGTGTGTGTGTGTGTGCGTGGTTCACGGCCAGGCCCCCGGCCCTGGCCAAGGCCTTGCACATGGGGACCACTCAGTAATGTTGTGAAGGATTCTTCACTCTGGATTAATCCATGTCCTCTCCTGGCAGAAATGCCCTACAGCCAGTGTCCTGCGATGTCAGTGACGACATGCCCTGGTCAGAATGCCCGTCTCCCCGCTGCGTGCCCAGAAGATGTGTCATTCCCAGAGAGAATTTCATTGTTGGTAATAGTGACTACTTCTCATTCCGACCAGATCGGCCTCTGGGCACCCAGCTCACCGTTCTTCTGACCCAGCATGGTAAGGCCGGGGGTTCTTGGCCAGGGGTGGTCCCCAATGTGGACAGTGGGGCCCAGGGGTGGCCAGACCGCAGGAGGTAGGCCAGGGAGGGAGGGAGAGCTGTCCAGGGGTGAAGACGCTGGCTTGGGGTTGGGGGAAGAGGTCCTGGTCTCCTGAGATAGAGGGGTTGGAACAGGTTTAATGTGAGGAGCCCCTGGCCAAAGGTCCCCCCAGGGCCTGGTGGCTCCACCACCAAGACAATGCCTTCCAGCGCAGAAGCCTTGCCTTCCGGAAGACCTGTTCTTATGAGTCACCTAAAAGCTTGTCAGCCCATAAAACTCATCTTTGTTGTCTCTTCCAATGTGTGCAACTTCCCATCTTACAGATGAGGCACTGGAGACCCAGAGAGGTTTCGTAACTTTTCCAAGGTGCCACCACTGAGCAGAAGTGACAGGGAAGGCATGGTGGTGGAGGCGGGGACACCGTCTTCCGTCTCCCATAAAAATGGGGAGGGGAGGGGTGTCTGCCTCCTGGAACACATGTTGGTTGCAAGTCAGTCCCACCCCAGCCATTTGGCAATGAATCTGGGAGGCTGTGGGGTGCGGGGAGGAGGCAGATGGGCATCTGATCGGCCCGCGGCTCCCACTTTTGGAGATCTGGCTGTTCTACTTCCTCCATCAGTTTCTCCACCTGTGAAATGGGCTGGTGGACTCACATCTCTCAGGTTGGGTGAAGAGGTTTTCAGTTGGGTTCGCAGTCAGCTCAGTTGGTGGCCGGCTACTTCCTAGAGCTCCATGCTAGGAAGGACTGTCACTCCATGAAGGCTCAGGGGCTAGGAGTGCAACGATTGGTTAGGGATGCCCGCCGTGGCTGTGGGTGGCAAGTACCAGCCATTCTGGGCGGAAGCGTTTCTGAAGGCTCCTGTTCTCACGTGCTCTAACACGCTGTGCTCCATGTCCAGCATAGAACATTTACGTCTTGTTTGGGCTCTTACTGAATTCTAGGTGTTTGAACGTCATCCCTGGGCATTCAGACACAGCATCAGGAAGACAGGGGTCATGGCATTCATTAACGAATCTGCTCGTAGATCCCAACAGATGTAGGCTTGCTATCAGTTGATGGAATGACTTAATGAAAAATTTGAAGATTACCTACATGTATTTGGTCATTTCTTCATGCACTTTGCCCCCTAGTTCACCGAACCACTATATTTCCCAGCTACTTGGGAAGGCAAATGTGGAAACACGTAAGCCCAGCAGGGTAAGAACCATACGGTAGAACAGAAAAAGGAGCAAGGATTCTGCCTGGAGGAGGGGACCCAAGAAGGTTCTAGAAGAGGAAACTTTCAGGCTGAGCACCAAGACGTGCAGGACGCTGGGCAGGAGGACAGGGGAGGAGTGGGGAGAGCAGAGGGCCTAACACCAGCCACAGCGCCCTCTGCTGGGCAGGAGGCCACACAGCTGCGTCCTGGGCAGTGAGGCCCTGAGGAGAGAGGCTGCATTTGGAGTTTCATTGCCAGCACCTTATAACGAGCTTATGTTTCGTGTGCACAGCCCCCAGCACAGCCCCCAGCACAGCCTTCATGCACAGTCACGTGGAAGCCCACGATTTGGCAGACGAAGGGCCTAAGGCCTAGCGAAGAGTGGGGTGTTGTCCAAGGTCACTCAGCCAGTGGGGGCCGCGCTGGGCCAAGGCTGTCCACACAAAGGCCACGCAAGCCCCTCCCCACCCCCAGAGCCATCCATCCCCCATGAGCCCTTGCCTTCCCCTCCCTGCAGTGCAGCCCCCGGCCCCCAAGGACCTTAACATCAGTGCTGCCGGTGACCATTTCCTGCTGACCTGGAGCGTGGCCCTCGGGGGTTCCAAGAGCCAGTGGCTGTCAGCCCTGGGGTTCGAGGTGGTCTACAGGCGGCTGCAGGACTCCTGGGAGGTAGGGACTTCCGGCAGCTCTGCCCCCAGCCCACAGGGACCCGGCCCAGCCGGCGCCTGCTCCAGCAGCCCCTCTCTCCTGACAGGACGCCCCCACCCTCTACTCCACCTCCCCTGAGGTCGTCCTGGGGCCGCAGCACCTCGTGCCCAGCAGCAGCTACGTGGCCCGCGTGCGCACCCTCCTGCGCCCTGGCTCCGGGCTCTCAGGACGGCCCAGCCAGTGGAGCCGAGAGGTTCGCTGGGACTCCCAGCCAGGTAACAGAGCCGAGGGGGTGGCGCCCTGTGGGGAGGCAGGAGCCCACACTGCCAAGTGCCACGAGCCCTCAGTGCCCTGTGTTTAGGGGTGCCTCTTCTGGGCCCACCCCACCCCACTGTGACTGCAGAGACAGCGGTGGCATCTTGCTCACCCTGGGTGCCAGTGTCCCCATGCGTTCTGACCAGTAATAGTTACGACTCACAACGGCGTTATGAGCAGCTGTGTTTTCGTGACAGCTACATAACATGCTTGTGTTCAATCCCCAACACGTGGAAGGAGATGCTTCCCCCATGTACACAGGGGACGGAAACGCCACAGGACTCACTCTCCGACCTGTGGTCACACAGTGGCAGGTTCAGGCTGAAGTTCAACCCTGGTCTTTTGGGCCCCAGAGTCCTTCATCTCTCTGTGACGAGTCTGCCTGTGGGCTAGGGAAGGAAGGAAGGAGGGAGTGAGTGAGGGTCTGTCTCCCCTCCCAGGGGACGAGGCCCAGCCTCAGAACCTGCAGTGCGTCTTCAACGGGGACACCGTGCTCAGCTGCTCCTGGGAAGTGAGGTCCGAGGTGGCCAGCTCTGTGTCTTTCACCCTCTTCTACAAAGCCGGCCCCAGCGCTGAAGGGTGAGTGTCCCCTCCCTCTGCACGCCTTGCCCTCTGGGGCCCTGCAGGAGCTACTGCCCCTCCTGAGGTCTCATGCCTCCCGTGGTGCCCCCTGTCCTCACCTCTGCCGTGATCCCTAGGGAGAAAGAATGTTCCCCGGTGAAGACAAAGCAGGCCGGTGGCCCCTACATCCGCCATTGGTGCCAGATTCCTGTTTCTGGCCCCTGGAACCAGAGCCGCTACAACATTTCTGTCCGGCCCAAGGAGGAGGAGAAATTTATAAGGAGCTCAGACAACAGTGAGTTTGCCCCCAGCCTTCGATGGGGGGTTGGGGCGTATCTCGGGGTAGCAGTGTTTCATCGCGTGACCCTTACACCCGCGGGGGTGCCCTAGGGCCCAGCCATTTGTCACTTTCAACAAAACAGCCTCCATAAACAAAGTTCCGAACGTAGTCAGGATCTCTTCAAGAAGCCACGCTGCGGCAACGGCAATGGCAAATCCCATGAGGGGAGCTTCGCTGGCTATCCCCCAGGAGCTCGGCTCAGACACCTGTCCCTCCATCCTTCTAGCCCTGCTTTCCTCTCCAGCCCTACAGTGCTTGTCGCTACAGCGCCCACAGCCGGCCCGGCCCGCCCGGTCCTCCCACCAAATTTTCCCTTCCGTCCCCTGGGTGGGTTTTCCTCCCTCGGGTTTCCAAAGCCCTCCCCTGATGGGTCATTTTAGTCTTCAAGAGAATTAACCTAGCATTTCCTTTGCATCGGAGGCTAGCGTGTGTGCAACTCAGTGCGGCTCCTTGTCGGTTAAGTTCCCTGGTTCCTGTTATGTCTCAAGGGCCCGTGCAAAGGAGCCCCCACGTCATTTCAGGGTGGCCGTGTCCTCCCGCCCAGTGTTCAGTGTCACAGGCAGCAGCCATTTATCGTGGTCATCTCATTTTGAACCCACCATTTACTCTCCGAGGACCTGCGTGTGATAGGTTGCAACCTTTTTCTCTACTTCTCGTCAGCTCGCCGTCCTTGGCAAGGACTTCATCGGTCTGAGCCCAGGTTGTCGGTCTGTAAAATGGGACACGTGATGAGCACCTTCCCCGCAGGCTTGTTAGGACTGGGTGAACTGATTCCTGAAGACAGCCTGACCAGTCGTGCCATAGTCACTGCCCCAGAACAGCGAGCAAGTGGCTTCACTTGCATGTAAATAGCAGGGGGAACCCATGCCTTGGGTCACCTCACTACAAAACAAGTGTAACTCAGCATCGACCAAGAACAGGGCTGCGCAGGTCACGTGCATGATATGGTGAAGTGGGGGTGCAAAGACCCCGAGATAGGCAGGCGCTGGGGTCCTGGGCCCGGAGGGACAGCACGGAACACAAGGAATGTTCCACGGGAGGCATGTTAGGAGCGGTGTTCCCTGACAGTTTCCCTCCCTCCAGTCCAGATGGCCCCTCCGAAGCTCAACGTGACCAAGGACAGAGACGGCTACGTCATGCGCTGGGAAGTGCGGAAGATGAGCTACCCGCACATAGAACACGTCTTCGAGGCCCAGTACAAGAAGGGCGCGGCCTCCTGGGAGGTGAGGGCCCGGTGCCAGGGAACGCGGCTGTGAGGCGATGCACAGGGCACCAGAGCAGAAGCCGCGGAGCCAGCCCCCGGCCCGCAGCCTGGCAGGGGGGAAACTGAGGCCTGGAAGGCGTGGGTCGGTGGTGGGACCGCAATTGTCCAGGTGCCCTGCACCGCATTCCTAGGAAGGCCATCATGGGGGTCCAGGCTGCCCCCACAGAGCTGGGAGGTGGAGGGGTCTCACGGTAAGGGGGGGACAAGGGGACCCCCTGGGGCTTCAGGGCTGCAGTGTTGTCACAGGGGTGCGTTGCAAGGTGACATTCCCAGTGCTCTCTGTGGGCCTAGAGGAGGGTCCTCCGTGGTGGGGGTGCTCCTGCCTGAGACCTAGAGGTGGGAGCACGCTGGGGGGCTGACGGGTAGCAGGAACCTGGGCACTGAGGTGGGAGGGGTTAGCAGCTGTGCCCGCATGCATCCCCCCCCCCCACAGGAGAGCAAGGCAGAGACCCTCCAGAACACCCACATCATGTCGCTGCCGCCTCTGGATCCCTCCACCAGCTACCAGGCGAGAGTGAGGGTCAAGCCCTACAATGGCTACGACGGGGCCTGGAGCGAGTGGAGTGAGGAGTGCTCCTGGGACACCGAGTGGGGTACGTCTCCCCGGCCCTCCTGCTATAGCCCAGCCGGGCAGAGGACAGGGGTGACATGCACGCAGAGGTGTGAGCCCCCCCAGCCAAGCATCCTGCCCTCCCACTCGGGACACCAGGTGTGCAACGCAGACTGCAGTGAGGCCTCGAGAGAGCAGGGGAGAGCAGGTCTCATTGTCCCTCCTTCCTCAGACCTGAGCCCTCTATGAACAGGTCCCCTGGCCTCGTTAGCCTCTGTGGCAGCTACTACCCAGTAACCACTCAGCCCACAGTTCCCGTTGTCCTGGCAGCAAACACCAGGCGCTCCAGACAGGGGTCTGAGATGGGGAAGTTTCGGTCCGATCCTTGATCATCCCTGCTTTCCTGCACTTGCTACTTTGATTTGTCCCTCAGTTTCCACCATAGCGGCCCCCAGGAAGCAAGAGCAAAAGCAGGCCTAGGAGGTGGTTGCAGAGAGAGGGCTGGTCCCAGGCCGCCTGACCAGGGGAGGAGCCCCGGGGAGGCGGCCACCATCGAGCAGGAGGATGGACGCTGGGCCCAGAGAGGAAGACCGGGGGGTCCCGGAGGGGCCCGTCCTCCGAGGGGCTGGAGGCTGCTCAGCGGGAAGCGCAGGGGCCCTGGGAGGGCTTGGCACCAGCGCGGTTTTGCCCACCTCTTCCTCTCCAGTCTGCGCTGCTCCTGCAGGCCGAGCTTATAGGCTGCCTCCTTCAGGAAGGCCCCCACGGTTCCCACGGGCCGCAGTCCCTGTCTCGGGCACCTCCTGCTACTAGAAAGGCCGTACCCCAGTGTCCTCTCCACTCCCAGTCCTTGTGTGGGGGGTGCAGGCCCCGGCCCTGCTCGCTGTAGCCCGTGCCTGGCCCGCTCCGGGCCCTCCCGGGCAGCACGCTTCCGGAGCCTCCTTGCACCTGCACAGAGCAGGGGCCCTGACCTGGCGCACCCGCTTCGGCTCCTGCGCCTCCAGCCTCTCCCTCCCCAGCTGCTAATTCACGCGCCCTCTTCCTCCCTGGCTGCCCCGAAGTGCTGCCCATGTGGGTCCTGGCGCTCGTCCTGGTCTTCAGCACCCTCGCCTTGCTCCCGGCCCTGCGCTTCTGCGGCGTGTACGGCTACCGGTAAGGGGACTCCATGGTGGGTGGCAGTACAGGACCCCAAGGGGACTCAGGGGTCCCACAGCCTCTCCCTCCATTTCCCACTCTGCCGCCCACTCCTTGGGGGGCCCTGGACAGATCTCACCCTCTCCCCGGCCTCAGTTTCCCCTCCGTTCATGAGCTTGGGCAGCTGTCACCTCTCTGCTGTCTCTCCAGGCTGAACCGGAAGTGGGAAGAGAAGATCCCCGACCCCAGCAAGAGCCATCTGTTCCAGGTAGGATCTGGCTGAGTGGGTGGCTGGGGGGCAGGGGCTCCTCCGTGCCCACGTCCTACTCCCCTTCCTGGGGCATTGAGTGCGGGGCACAGGTAGCCAGGGGAGGGGCTGGGAGGCTGGAAGAGTTGGGCCAGCCCTGCAGACCCCGGGTGCCCCCCACGCACCAGGTGTGCTGTCTGTGGGGGCCCGTGTGGAGCAGGAGAGCGACGCCAGCAGGATGGGGTGGTGGGAGGTCCCCTTCATGAAGGGGACCTGGCAGGTGGGCGATGAGGCTGGGGGCACGGCGCGGGAGGCTGAGTGGTCAGGCGGGGCCCACCCTGCCTGGGGCAGGTCTCAAGGCCAGTGTGGGGCGACCGGGGGCGAGCGTGAAGGCGGCAACACCTCCAAGGAGCAGGCTCACCGGAACAGCGTCCTCGTCCTCAGAGGTTGCCGTGGAGGATCCGGGGAAGTCCCGGGCCTCCCTGCTGTGACCCATCCTGACCATGCTGAGCGTCCTGCCACGTTTGGGGGCTCACCGGGTCCCCTGCCAGCCCTCCCCCCACCACGGCCGCCTCCGGGCCCTCACGGCACATTCTCGTCTTCCAGGGCGGGAGCGCAGGGCTCATGTCGGCCCTCGCCAGCAGGAGCCCCTCACACAAGGGGCCGTGGGGCGGCCGCTTCCTGGGCCTGGAGGGGTGAGTGTCTGGGCCCGGGCCCCCGGGAGCTGGGAGGGTGGTCTCAGCATGCACATCGGGGGCTGGGAGGAGGTGACCTCTGGCCTCCGGCTCAGCGTGAAGGGGTTATGCAGGGGGTGGCACTTAAGCCAGGGGCCTCGCCGCTGGACATGGGGAAGACTCCTGAGTCCCAGGTTAGCAAAGGACCAATGACTGGAGCCGACGACCCCTCCGGGCCCTGCGGCCCAGCGGCACCCCACACAGCCTCGGCCTCATGAAGGGACTGAGGGGATGACGGAGCACGCGCAGGCCGGCACCTGTGCAGGCGCGGAGGCAGAGAAGGGCACGCTGGCAGAGGAAGACCTTGCACACGGCCATGGGGGCTGGAGGGCTGCAGGGAGGCGGAGGGGGGCCGTCTCTGCTCCCGGCCTGCTCTGTGCTCCGTGAGCTGCCCACCGGGCCTTGCAGAGTCCAGAGCTGAGGCGTCTAGACACCCAGGGTGGCCCCGACATCTCTGCACCTATTGTCCCCACAGGGTGTTCCCTGTAGACCTCGGGCACAGCGAAGTGTCCCCTCTCACCACAGAGGACCCTAAGGATGCCCATGGCTCACCGTGCGAGCCTGACCCGACGCCGTCTGCCACGGACCTCCCCGCGGAGCTGCAGGCCGACCCGCAGCCCTGCCTGTCGGCACCTTCAAGCAGGCCCGGGAGCCGGGTTTCCGGCTTTGACTTCAACGGCCCCTACCTGGGGCCACCCCACAGCCTGTCCCTGCCCGACCTCGCGGGCCAGGAGGGCCTCCCGCAGGCGGGCATGACTCCGAAGCCACTGCCCTCAGGCTCCCTGGAGTACCTGTGTCTGCCCGCAGGGGGCCGGGTGCAGCTGGTCCCACTGGCCCAGGTGATGGGACAGGGCGAGGCAGCCGCCCCTGCCCCTGGAGACAGGAGGAGGCCCTCCCCGTTGTCCGGGGCAGGCCCCGCCCCTCCTGCACCGGGGCTGATGGGGATTGGTCAGGCTTTGAAGGGCAGCCCCGCAGCTCTGTCCCCTGCCTCTAGGGGCCCTGAGGACAGCATGGTGGCTTCTGGTTATGTCACCACTGAAGACCTGGCACTCATCCCACCCGAAGGGGCCCCGTCTGCCTCCCGAGCTCCCCCTCTGGGCCTCCCCTCAGACCAGAACCACAGCCTCAGTCCTGGACTGGCCTGTGGGCTCCCTGGAGCCCCAGCTCCCATGAAGCCAGAGCTTCAGGGTTATGTGGAGCTCCCTCAGGCCCTGGCCCCGGCCCCTAAGTCCCCTCTGGGCAGTCCAGCCCCTCTGTCAGCCAGCAGCCCCATCCTGAGCCCAGGGGAGCCCCTGGTAGGTGTGAGCCCAGCCTCCCCACACCCTGAGGGGCTGCTGGTCCTGCAGCAGGTGGGTGACTATTGCTTCCTTCCTGGGGTGGGATCTGGCCCCATCTCTCCCCAGAGTAAGTCCTCTTCCCCTGTCCCCTGTCCCGAGATCAGGGACCTGGACCAGGTGTTCCAGGCCAAGAAGCCCCCGCACCAAGCCATTCCCCAGGTGCCAGCCATTCAGTTGTTTAAAGCCCTGAAGCAGCAGGACTACCTGTCACTGCCCCCCTGGGAGGTCAGCAGGCACCGGGAAGTGTGCTAAGACCCTGCCGACCAGGCAGGACGTGCCTTCCCTCCTGCCTGCCTCCTGCCAGCCTCTGGTCCCTTCCACACTCGTCCCTACAAAGCCATGGTGAGGAGACCACCTACCACGTACCTTCCCCCTTGACTTTCAGCAAGGTCAAGCTCGTCTCCCCCTCTCTCTCTGTCTCTCTCTGTCTCTATCTATTTCTCTATCTCTCTCATACTCTCTATCTCTCTATCTCTATCTCTCTATCTCTCATCTCTCTCTATCTCTCTATCTCATCTGTCTAGCTAGCTCTCTCTATCTATGTCTTTCTATCTCTCTCTCTATATATTTCTCTCTCTCTCTCTCTCTATCTCTGTCTCTCTATCTATCTCTATATATATATCTCATCTATCTTTATCTCTATCTCTCTCTCTCTATATATATATATATCATCTATCTATCTTTATCTCTATCTCTCTATCTCTGTCTTTATCTCTATCTCTCTCTATCCCTATCTCTCTATCTCTATCTCTGTCTCTATCTCTATCTCTATATATAGATCTCTATCTCATCTATCTATCTCTCTCTCTATATATATATATGTATCATCTATCTTTCTATCTATCTTTATCTCTATCTCTCTATTTCTCTCTATCTATATCTATCTCTATCTCTCTATCTCTCTCTATCTCTATAGCTCTCTCCCTCTGTTTCACAACACACATACACACAGACAAACACACACTTTCAAGTTCACATAATTCTAGGTTCTGAATTCTTAGAATGTTCCACACACACCGTATTTTCTGGCGTATAAGACGACCCCCTAATTTTACAGTTAAAACATAGGTTTATGCCTATATTCGCTGTATAAGACTACCCCCCACTTCCGAGGCTGTAGTCTTATACAGCGAATATAGGCCTAAACCTATGTTTTAACTGTAAAATTAGGGGGTCGTCTTATACACCCGGTCGTCTTATATGCCGGAAAATACTGGTACTCATTCCATTTGCCCTCATTTTCTTTTTCACCAGGTTTTCCTGCTTTTGCTCCTGTCTTTTCCTTTCTACTGATTTCTTAGTAGAGTGAGTTTGAGGTTCGAGCTAAGCCTGCTCTGAGATGTCTGGTCTGAATCAGTGCCTAGTCTGACGCTGATGTGTCTGGTTGTGTTGGAGGACTGTGTCCCCAGCAGGCATGGATGCACAATTCCAGCCCAGGGGCAGGAGGCAGGGGGCACCGGGGCGGGGGCCTGGCAGGTTAAGGCATCCCAGGACTGGACGCCTTTGTCAGGAACTGCAGCCCTGGGCGTGGTGACAAAGCACCCCTCGGGGTGCTCGGGGAAGCCAGCGTGGTAAGGGTGTGCACAAGGGAAGCACTGTTCTGAGCTCACAGGAAGCCATGCTGGTGTCACTGAGGTGACTGGGGAGTCTCGGAGGGGCTCCATGAGCCATGGACAGGCCACCAGGGAGCAGGGCTGGTTCCTGGCTGACATGATCTCCCTGGGCCGGGGTAAGTCAGGAGGAGAAGGGAGTCCAGAACCCAAGTCGACTAGAAAATGTGGAAAGGACAAAAGCAAAATGACCGAAGGCTGATTGTCCAAATCGCCTGGCTGCCTCTTCGCGCTGGAAGGACCTGCCAGCTCCAAACGCCGCCAGCCGGGCACCAGGGGCTTGCGGGCCACATCTAGACCTCCTACGGGATTATGGTTCTTTTCGATCTTTGCCTTTCTGATGTGCAAGAAGGGTGGCATTAAATGGTTTTCACTGGCATTGATAACTTTCAAGTTTGCACAGATTTTCCTGTTTCGCAGCATTGGTATTTTTGTTTGTTTTTACTGGGCTAAGCTCATCAAGAACTTTGCTCTGTTGGGTGCTCATCTTTTTCTGATGAAGTTTTTGAAACTATGTCTGGTCTTTCATGCACGGTGTCAATTTTGTTGTCCGGGGACAGGCTTGTGGGTGCACACAGCGCAGACTTTTCTGTGTTGTCAAGGAGATTTCCCGGGGAACACCTTCCCGGCTCCACTCTGGTGTCAGATTCACAAAGGCCGTCCCCCTTCAAGCCTGCGTGTGCCCTCATTTACTTCTTTCTAGCTCTTCTTGTGTCTCGAGCCTTTCACGTACAGTTTTAATGACTTTGGAATGTGCACATGAGCTAGAGAGCTGGCTTCGTGTTTCTGCCCAGCTGGTCTTGTATCGGCTGTGGAATCGCCTGTTCCGTGTCCCTGTCCCTAGAACGCCGCTCTTATGCACTAGGAAGTCTCGCGTGGACTTAGGCAGCGTCTAGGCTTTCGGTTTTATTGCATTGCCCTCTCCTCCGTTCCCATTGTCCTAGGTTTTCATATGCGGCACAGCAAATGTTCTTGTGACTTTTCTTCACAAACCCCTGTTTATTACCACAGTGTTTGTGGTTGAAGAAAATTATAAACAGATCAAACAGTCACCACGAGTGAGATTAATACCAGTATTTTCTCACATTCTAAACTAGAAGCCTGTGTTAAAAATAAATGATGTGGACCCACATGTATGAGAAGGAAGTCTAAGACTTTAATTCCAAAAATGTTTAGACATTGTTAACTGCAAAAATAAAAAATAAAAATAAAAATTGCAATAAAGTATATTTTATTATCAAACCAAACCAAACCGTAAACTTGCATAGACGCAGTGGAGTAGCTGGGGAAGAGTGCTATTCAAAACCTGTTCCACTTAGAAGGATGAATTCTGTTCAGCAGAAGGGTCTTGGGTCTTTGAGGCACTACTGTGGGTTTAGGGACAATTAAATGAGAACAGAAATGCTGTGCTTAACAGAGTGAGACGCTGCTGGAGGTCCTGGGACGAGCCCGGAGGGAGGGATAAAGAAGAAAGACGGGGACATAGTCACACTAAACATATTATTTGTTTCCTTTTCTTTCTTTCTTTAAAGATTAATTTATTGTTTTTGACACAGAGAGAGAGAGACAGACAGACAGAGAGGAGGGGGAGGGCCTAGAGCAGTCTCCACAGTTGAACTTCATCAGTTCTCGACATGGTTTTGTTCCACACAGGTGGGCAGAGGCCATGCAGGGCGGCAACCGGGCCGGGGGCCTCCTGCATGGGAAGCTCACCCCAGGAGAACTAGGGTCGGAAGTACACCCAGTTCAGCATTCTGATCCTCAGACCTCGGGGCTATAATGCAAACACTCAGCTACTGAGCCATCCTGGCTTCCCTTATTTGTTGTTTTCTAAATTTCAAATTTAACTGGGTGTCTGTCAATTTGTATTTGCTCCCTAATGAGCATGAGGAACTAAGCAGGAGACTTGAGTCCCCCTTAAAAATGTCTGAGAATTATTGAGAGCTTATTCCTGGCAGGCCCTGCTCAGCTGATTTGGTGAGACCAGCTCATTTAATCTTCACAACCCTTTGAGGCAGATGGTACTATCTTTATCATACTCTTTTCGTAAGTGAGGAAACTGAGGCACCAAGAGGTTACATAACTCGTCCCAGGTCAACCAGCTGGTAGGCGGCAGAATCAAGATTCAAACTCTGGCCT
Organism: Craseonycteris thonglongyai; assembly: GCA_004027555.1. Lineage (NCBI taxonomy): Eukaryota > Metazoa > Chordata > Mammalia > Chiroptera > Craseonycteridae > Craseonycteris > Craseonycteris thonglongyai. The sequence continues at coordinate 47,050 of PVKE010005443.1, forward strand.
GTGCTTCAGACCCTGCCCTCAAAAGCAACGTCTCTCACCTGGATGTAAGATGATTCACATTGTTCGGCAAGACAGAAAAGTCCACAAACCAAGCTGATTCGGTGGAGTGGGGAGATTGAGACAGAAGTGACGGTGAAAAATGTGTGCATTTCTCTGGGGGCTAAATAATAAGGGTGCCTGTAATTCACGGAAGTCCCAAGCGACCTTGCATGAAGGACCATGTCTCCCTCCTGTGTCTGCCCCTGAGACCCAGCCCAGCCAGAGCTGTGCTCTCGCCCGTGATGAAGGAATTGTGTAGCTCGGTGGGGAGGTGGGAGGACAGGAGAGGGAGTGAGAGGTCCCACCTGACAGCCCGCGAGTCCACCCCTTCTGTTCCAGCCCTGGCCAAGCTCCCACTAAACGCTGCCACCTGGGTGACCCCACCTGCCTCGAGGAGCAGAAGAACCACCCAGCTGAGCTGAGCCCACCCACCAAGTGGCGGCGGTGAATAAATGCTTGTGTTCAGCCACTGAGTTCATAGCGGTTTGTTACACAGCAATGGAGTGTTTGTTTTCCGCATAGACTTTGGCTCGCTGGTTAGACTCGGTGTAACCTCTGGGGCAGCTTGGCTGGTCACACAGATGCAGTGCTAGAGATGTCACCAAAGGCCAGCGGCCGGCCGTTTGGCCTTTCCAGGCCCTGCTTCAGAGCACTCGTACATCGCAGTCGTCACTGCCGTCTCCCTCTTCCCTGTACGGCACCGGTCCCAGCTGGAGTCCACCCTCCAGTGACCCTCCCAGCAGTTGATCTCCTCTTTGCCTTGTAGCTCATGCGTGTTGGGTATGTTCCTCAGACCTAAAAACATAATCCACTCTCTTCCACCTTGAAAACCATGCCCTGGCCCGTCACCCCAACCGCGTGTCCACGGTGAGCCTCCATGCCACTTCTTTCCTGCCTTTCCAGCCCAGCCTCCCCACAGAGAGCTGCCTCGTTTCCCTCACCCCCTTCACAACGCCGGGGCCCCACCCCACCCCACTCCAGAACTGAGGCGCTTCCTGTCACCTCCTCCGATGCACTCGCCTCCGCCAGTGCCGTGCCACCCCAGTGCTTGGCACGGCGCGCCCTCTCGAAGCCTTCCATCACAGCCTCTGTTTCCCACCTTCCTCTCTGGCCCTTCTCTGTCACTTCTGGGCCTTCTCAGCCTCCCTCGTCAGCACCCGTGTCCCCGGGGGTCAGTGCTCCCCTGCTCACGCTCCTCCACACGAGCGACCAGCCTGCTTCGCACGCTGCCTTCGGGATCGCGGGCTCCCGCGCGTTTCTCCCTGTGTGTTTCTTTAGCCCAATTCTCTCTTCCAAACCCAGAGCCACAGATCCAGCAGCTACATGCAGGACACCTCCCCTCAGACGTCCCAGAGACGCCTCAAATGCAACAGGCCTGACCCTGGCCCCTCAGCCCCCCCTTCTTTTCCAATCCCCCCCCCCCCAGGTTCTGCTGAAGCCACAGACACCTGGTTCCACCTGCGCAGGGGTGGCCTTAGCCAAAAAGGGCCCCGCCCCCAGACCACCTGCTGTTATGAGGGGTGGGGCCAGGAAGCCATGGGGATGCTGCCCGTGCTCTCAAGAAGGTAAGACTGCGTCAGCATTTGTCCGACCCAGAGACAGACAGGACGCGGCCCTGTGAGGACAGAGGGAAGAGGCGGGCTAGGAGGCCTGACTGCCTTCCCGCTGCCGTGATGACCGTCACGGAACGCCCCCAAGGGCAGCTCTGAGCCCAGAGGCCCAGGACTGGACTCGCAGGCTGCAGCTGAGAGGGGAGCGCTGGCTTCACTGTCACACGAAGCTGTGGGATGCTGAACGAGTTCCTTCGTCTTTCTTTGTGAAGTAAAACATAAAGACAGCCCGTGAGATGAATGAAGCGAAAGCCACGCCGTGACGCATCTGGCTTATGAATAGTGGCGTGCTTCTTGCTCCTGGCTTGCTAGAAACTCCACATCAGCGGTAACCAGAGTCTTTAAAACTCCTCTTTGTGTCTTAAGGAAATTTGGAATAAGCAAAAAAGATTGTTGGATGTCCCCAAAGGAAAAGTACACTTTGTTTAGAGCATACTTGCAGTTTCTGGGGAGGATCCAATTCTAGCCTTTTAGTGCCTTTGAGCTATTTCACAACTCAGTAAATTGTACATAACTGATAGAAATGCAAAATAATCTTTGTCGAAAGGCATGCAAATAAGTTCTGTTCAGTGGAGGGACAGCCCCACCCCCTGAACACACACACAAGTCACTTCAATATTCCTAGCCTGTAAATGGAAATATGTCTGTTCTTCAGACTCTCAAGGCGGCCGATGTACCCCCTCACCCCTGAAGCAGGGATCGTCACATTTCCAAAGGTCTGTTTGATAGACAAGGACACAAAGTGGCCAGAGAGAATAAGGTGACGCTAATGGTCCCTCAGTCAAGCATTTCCTTTCTCCTTTCTTCCGTTCACCTTCCCTTCTTGTTTCTACAGAGGTTGCTGGGGTGGGGAGATCGCACCGGAAAGATGCAGCAGCCACCAAGTGCTCACACATTGTCGCAAGTATGTCCTCTCACGAACATGTTCTAACACCCATTCGCTGGGAGCAGACCCTCTGTGTGCCCAGGAGGCAATCTCTTTGTCTAGTGCAGCTACGCGTCTGCACTGCCGTGAGCTCTGTGTCCCCAGATGACTGATGGGAGCCAGGCTGCTCCGTCCTCACGTGTCTCATCACACCAAACGGTTTTCATTTCTTCCCAGCTTCACTGAGGTATGACTGACAAATAAGAGTTGCACACACTTAGGTTGTATAATGTGATTTTTTAAGGAATGCAACTTAATGATTTTATATAGGCATACATCATGAAATGATCACCACTATGAAGTTCATTAACACATCCATCACCTTACATAATAATTACCCTCTTTTTGTGGTGAGAGCATTTGAGATTTACTCTCTTAGCAAGTTTCAAGCGTACAACAGAATATTAGTCCCCGGGCCATACGTTAGACCTCCAGGACTTACTCATCTTAGAACTAAAAGGTTGTACCTTGGACCAGCATCTCCCCATTTCTCTCCCCCCACCTCTGGCTCGTAGCTACCACCATTCCACTCTCTGTTGCTATGAATCTGAACTTTTAGATTCTACATAAAAGTGACATCATACAATATTTGTCTGTGGCTGGCTTACTTTATTTAGCATAATGTCCTCAAGGTTCACTCATGTTGTCACAAATGGCAGGATTTTCTTTCTTTTTATGGCTGAATAATATTCCATTCTATATACTTAACCTCTCAGCCAGGAGGAGGAAAGGAGGTGGAACGGGGTAGACTTTGAACTTATTGACAGTGGTCACAAAGCTGCAGAACTTGCCCAAGATGTCATTAAGGGACGTGAAGGGAAGCATTTGCACAGCCCCGTGAGGTTGCCACAGAAAACGGCCTCATGTTTGCACCTGAGTGCAGACCGTTCAATGAACTGACTACCTACGTTAAGCTAAAAGCCGACTTTGGAAGACAATGTTTAAAACCTGAGGCAGATCTATACACACTGGCTTCAAAACACGGCTTGGTCACAGTAAGTGGAAAAGTACGTTGAAGAACAGGTGTAGCGTAGGAGTCCATTTGGGAGGAAATAAAACATTTACACGAGTGTTTATATGTGAACATAAGAAATATATGCAGGTGCTTAAGCAGAGAAAAATGCGCCAAATCACTAGAGTAAATGAGATACTGTCACTTCCTCTTACAGCCTTAAAAAAAATAAATAACCCAAAGCTGTCAGGTTATGGATGATTTTTACTTTTCTGTGTGTCCTAATTTCTATAATAAAATGTGCTGCATTTGTCATCAGAAAAAATTTAAGAAAAATATTAAAAGTGAATGAATAAAATAAATTGGATGGAAATATAGGCACAGACAGACTAGATCAGCCGCTAGAGACGCTGTTGTTTTGAGACATCCCCACGCTTTCTGGAAAAGCCTAGATTCCAGGAGCAACGCCCACTTCCCCCGCGCCGCCGCCTTCCCGTCCTCACCCGCTGCGGAGGCTTTGGCCGGCTTGGTGCTGCCACCTAGAGGTCGTCGCCCGACATTACCTCTTGCCTATCTGTAGGGGCCCCTCCAGCAGCCGTTTTCATCTTTCAGCCATTGGTTTCAGGGCTGAGGGTGGTGCGTCGTGGAACCTTCCAGTGTGACAACAAGACAGGAGCAAAGAGCAAGACCCCATGAGATGGAGAACAACCGTGTGTGTGTGTACGTATGTGCATTTGCTCAAAAATCAGTAAGCATTTCCAAATCACAACAGTAGCGCGTTGAACCACGTGTGGGGCCCTTCTGAGCTGGGGGCCTCTGCAACTCGTCCATGAAGCTGTCCCTGCTTGCAGGCTTGTATTTGGATGTGTGTGTGTTAGCGAGGTTTTTGTGTGCCGTGCATAGGTGTGTGTGCACAAACATGTATGCTTGTGTGTATGCATGTTGAAGTGTGCCTGTCTGTGCCTATATGACCATACATTTGCTTAGGTGACTGTGGGTGTGTCCATCTATGGAGTGTGTGTGAGAGAGAGAGGACAGGTCTCTCTGTTCCATGTCTCTGACTGAGGCCCCAGGGGGAATGACAAACAGTCAGCTTCCCCGATAGGACCTGTCACAGGTGCTATCGGGCTGTGCCCGCCGAACTCTCCGCACATGAGGACTGTCCAAACCCCTGCACTGACTGACTTTGCCAGGCTTTGGCAGGGCTTCTAGGGTTGTATCTCTAGGACGACCCCAGCACCCCCTGGAATGCCCACCTGAGCTGCCAGCAGAATCGACTGTTTGTTGCAGCCAACATGTGACGACAGCCCCCGCCCTTCCCTTCCCTGAGCCTCCACCAAAAAGCGCTCACAGCTGTGCGTCCTTCCTCTGTCCCTCTGAGGTGTCTGTGTGGCTCCCAACAACCCAGGAGTCTTCCTCAACAACCTGAGTGAGAGCCATTCCTGTGACATGCCAGGAAGGACAGGACTCTGCCTCCCAATCGCTGTGGGAGACAGAAGCCCCGCTTCCGTAACTGCAGACACCACTGGCCTCACCACATGGACACTGAGCAGCTGTGGCGGTTTCACCTGAGCCCTGCCTTCTCCCTGCCTGACAGCCTGGTTCTCGCTTGAAAACACCGTGCCCTCTACACACACCTCACTCAGCGCGTGGCCCTGCTGTCAGAGGGACTGAATGGAACCTGCTCCCACCCTCTCACGCATACCTGGCTGAGTGTACCTTTGACACCACACCCCTGCCAGCTCTGCGGCTCCAGGGCACTGGCCCTACCTAAGCCTGCCGGGCAGAGGACACACTCCGGCTCTAGAACAGAGCTTGCCAAAGGCCCCAAGTGCTGGGGAGTGGGCACCCCAGGAGCAGCCCTCACCCCACGCCCCTCGGGCGGGACCACTGTGAGGCTCAGGGTCCACATCACCTCCCAGAGTTCCTTGGGGGAAATTAAGTCCCTTCCAGATGTCTGAGTGATCATTTACTCAACAATGTACATTTTATTGGCTTCCTTACTTCTCTCTCTCGCTTCTTCCCTCCCCAGGTGGCATCTCCTCCCAATGGCTCCCAAATAAACCCTTGCATGAGGTCTTCGCCCGGATCTGCTTCTAGGGAACTTAAGCTGAGGCTGCCCCCTAAGGCTTGGACCCAGTCTTCAGGGCTCTGCCCCAGGGACTGTGTGGAGCTGTTGTGTTTAAATGTCTCTGCTCAGCCAGTGGACCAGGGACAAGGCAGCTGGGTGATGGGTGACACGTTCATCTGCTTCCTGCAGACAGAGCCTTGCTCAGACGCTAGGGGGACGGCACCCGGGGTCTGATTTCTGACCCTATGGAGGTCTTCCATTTCCCCCCTCAGCCTCCCAGCTAAAAGGGTTTCTTCCTTTGTTCTGTTCTTTGCTTCTTTCTTTTTTTAATGATTTCTGGGGAGCAAGAGTGCATGGGAAATAATAAGCCTGCATAGCATTACTCTGTGCCCAGCACCGCTGCAGTGTGTACTTAGGCACACTGGCCATAACCTCACAGAGGCCCTATGAGCTCGGTTCTCTGACCGTCCCTTCCAGGAGGCTCAGAGCCGGCTTCAGTAACTAGGCTGGGATCTCAGGGCTGATGGCAGCTGAATGGATGGGGGGAGGGGGAGGGAAGTGTGGAGGGGTGGGGGTAACGAGCGGAGTGAGGAAGGGTAATGAGGTTGGCGAGAGGGCACCACCTCACTTTACTCGCCATTGTGTGCCTCGATTTCCCCATTTGTTAATAAGCGAGTACAGGGGGCTCTGTAAAGACCTCCCAGGCTTTGTCCTCATGTTCCTGTTTAGGGAGAAAGCACGTGAGCTAACGACCTCAGGTCCAATCGTCCCGGATGCCCTGCACGCATGGTCGCCTGTACGCATCGCCTGGGTTTATTTTCCTGATGGATGTCACCTGGCTCTTACTCAGATCAGGTGCTCTGCAGCTTGGCCTTCTTTGTCAACTTTCAAAGATTTCGAGCTTTTCATTTACATAGAAAACGTAAGGAGTCACAGCAAACATGAAAATCTGTGTGAACTTCCTCCTCTACACTCTTTATGCAAACATTCTGAAGCCTCACCCCTGCCCACCCTAATTTCTGGAAAACAAACAAATATCAGTTACACTCCCTCAAAGCAATGTATGTAACCTACTGATTAGGAGCACCGACTTCAGAATTAGTTCCTGAAATTCAGATCCCAGCTCTTACTGGCACTTGCTCTCCGTGTGACCTTGGGCAAGTCACTGGACCTCTCTGTGCCTCAATTTGTGGATCTGTAAAATGGGGATAATAAAGGTGCGTCCCTTTGCAGGGGTGTTGTGATTGAATTACTGCATCTGAAGCTCTGCCTCGGTGCTAGCTAGTATTTTTAATGGGGTCACCCTGGGTTCTGAGTCTCTTAAATCAGGAAATAATCTCTCTGTTATCTGGCTCAGATGCTGCTTGCCACCTTGCAAAAATCAAGAGGCAAGGTTGGTGGAAAGAAAAGTGGGTTATTCGAAATGCTGGCCTTCAGGGAAGGCAGTGGGTTCTTGTCTCAAAGACTACCTTCCAGATCTCGACCAGGTTGAAAGGTTTTACAGGCATGCAGGTTGCGAAAGAACAAAACAGGATGAGGGGAAGGGTGTGATCAGATAGGCTCAAGGGCTGGCAGTTAAGAAATCAATCCCCGGGTTTAATCTGCTTCAGGATAACGTTATCTTGAACTCAAATCATGGATTCCAGCCCTCAGGTAACTGAGGGCTAAGAAATAACTGGGCTAATGAAGAATGTGTAGCCTGAAGAAAGCAGACAAAGCAGAATCATTAAACAAGAGAAAACAAAACTAGGTAGTGATTCAGGCTATCAACTAAGTGGATTCACAAAGCAGACTAAGTAGATTAACAAAGCAGGAGCTAGCTAAGTTATTGATTTCTTGAGCTTCACGCTTCCATCTTCACAGTGACTCAGCTTTTCTGTGGTAAACATTTGCAAGGAGGCTGGGGAGTGGGGAGTTACGCTGGGCAAAGGGGTCAACAGGCCTCACTGAAACAAAATCACTATGAATTCCACTGTCTAGGGACCTCAGGAGCAGGAAGAACAAGGGATACTGCTGGAAACAGCATCAGAGAAATAAAGGCCTTAAGTTTTAAAAATCTATGCATGTTTCATTTTGCCAAGATGACAGCTTCTCTCTCGCCAAAACATTCAATGTTTCATTTTAAAGGGTCCCTCTTACTGTTCTGAAATGAAATGTTTAACTGAGGCAACGTTATGAAAGCTGTAGCATTTGTTCACTTATGTCAAACTTGAAATTGCTCAGCTCCCCTGCGTCCTGTTGCCCGGCCACTCTTTCTAGCACCGGGGTGCTCTTGGAGGGCGTTTTGGGGCGCTCTGTTGCAGTTCTAGAAAGCAAGGCAGCATCTGAAAAGGGCTGGACTCACTGTCACATGGTGCTGGGTTTCTGCAGCATCCTTCCAATCCACCTTCCACAATCGCACAACTGTATCCATGAGCAATGCAGTGGTTGTGTGTGTGGCTTTTGAAGGGTCCACAAATGCTACATTTCATCCCGTGGGCTCATTCTGCAGGCTGTCATTTCCACCCAGGATGACATATTGTGAGATCCTTCCATGCCGGCGTGTGTGGATGTGGTCCCTTCCTTACCACATCACCCCATTTGTCCGTACTGCTCACAGACACACGGGTTGTTTTGCAATTACAAACCACGCCTCAACGGCTCTCTTTGTGCGGGGCTCCTGGTGTGCATGTTGAAGAGTTGCTCTAGGCTCCATGGAAATGGAATTTCTAAATTATAAGACATAATTTCAGTTTTGCTAAATTCTTCCTTGCTGTTCTGCGCTCATAATTCACTGAGTGTATGAGTTCCCATTTTCCTCCTTCTCACCTACACTTGCATTTTAATGTTTGCCAAATGAGTGAATTTATTGTTTTAATTTGCATCTCTCTTGTTATTAGGGATATTGAGCATCTTTCCAACCCTTCTGCCTGGCTTTTTTGGATCATTATTAACCCTGTATGTTCCAGCCCAACAGAAGGCTCCTGTGGGAGGGGCTGGGTGTCACATCTAACGCCCTCCAGGGCACACCCAGGAGTCCCGGGCATACGTTCTCTTTCTACCTGTCCCACCTGACCCCTGTGCCCCACTTTGGAGCCCTACCCTCCAAACTTAAGTCACCAGCAGCTCCCCAAACACCCCCCACTGGGCGTTTGTTCACACTGTGGCCTCCGTCTGGAATGCTGTGCCCCTTTCAGTCCACCTGAGCAGCCCTACTCACATCCCAAGAAGCACCTCAAGCGCTACCTCCTGTGAGGACTTCTCTGCCACCCGCCCCTCTCCCATCCCAGGTTCTGTTTTGTGCTTCCGTTGGCCCCGTATGAGCATCTCGCTGCACATGTGAAACCTCTGAGCACCCATTGGCTGATGCATCTCCCCACCAGACTCTGAACACACCGAGGAAAGGAGCCATGTCTCGTTCATCTCTGAACTCCCAGTTCGTTCACTGATCAGGGCTGGGCGGAGGGGAGGTGAGCACTACATGCTCGCCAGATGCATGAGCCTCCAACCAGCTTCTTCCACACCAGCCTTCTGCAGACTGTAAAGTCTTTGAGGACAAGACTGCACTGGATTCGGGTCACTGTCCCCCCCAGGGCCTAACAAAGCCAAGTGTTTGTGATGCTTGGTGTGTATTTGTTCTCATGACGCCATGATTGCCTGGTAGAGTAGAAAATGGCTTTAGTTAGAAAGTCCTGCATCTTCAATCCCAGCTTCCTACTGGTATGATCTTGGGCAGTTCACGTGGCCTCTCAGCCTGTTTCCTCATCTTCATGAAGAGGATGCTAATAGCTTTAAGGGCTGAGATAAGGGTGTGTGTGAAGCATTGGCATATTACCATACGCACCTGGCATCTCATTATATGTCCGAACGGTATGTGGTCTGCCTTACCTACAAGGCTGGGACCTGGGGTACTGCATGCTGCCACCTTGGAGACCCACTCGGTAATAAGCCTCAGGATCGGGTCGACATCACTGCTAGGGTGACCAGACGTCCCGCTTTTGGCAGGACAGTCCTGATGTTTAACAATTTGTCCCGCGTCCTGTGGCGTTTTTAAAAAGTTCCGATTTTTGGAAAGAATGCACGACAAGCTAGGGAACGGCGGGAGATAGACCCAATTTTTAATCAAGAACCCCCTCCCCCTGGGTCAATGGTGTCCTGCTTTACCAATGTTAAAATCTGGTCACCTGGCCCCAGGCTCACATAGTAAGTCCAGAGGTGGTGGCCTCTGGCCAGGTGGCTGGAGCAGCTCGGGAGGCCATGGAGGACCCACGTTGTGCCGCAGTGCCTGCGTTCCCCGTCCCGGGGCGTCTGCTAGGAGCAGCCTGGGCCGTGACGTCCCTCACTAGGGACGCTCCCCAGCTGTCCTAAGAATCTCCCAGGTCACACACACACGCACACGCGCACACGCACACACACACACACAACCTTTCCTTGCAACTCATTGGCCAAACTGAGTCACATGTCCCTTTCGGAACCCATCACTTTGTATGTGTAGGGGAAGGGGTCAAAACTACCATGAGTCCACTCTAAATGACCCCCGGATTGGAGGGGCTGTGGCTGATTGCTCTGAACTCCATGGGCTCATAGGGAAGGAATGGGTGTCTGGAAATAAGTGGGGTTCTGCTAGGAAGGGCACAGAGGGCGTGATCCAACAATGTCTGCTGTAGTACCCCTCCGTGCAGGGTGTGAGGGAGAAGACAGTCACCCCGGGTTTCAGACGGGGTCCTGCTCAGCTCTCACCTCCTTTCCTGGAATTGTGGAGGAAGGTACGTGCGTGCATGTAGGGGGCAGGGCCCTCCAGGCTTCCTAGCCTCCCTCAGTCAGTCTGGCCAGCACAGCATCCGTCCCCACTCCAGCACCAAGCAGGGGGAGCAGGGTTTAGATTCGTGCCTCTCTTTATTGGTAGCACTTTCTCTGAATTGAGGGCACCTCTTCCGGGTCCTATCTACTACTTCGAGCTCTTGCTTTTGCTCTTTTCTCCATATTTCTCATCCAAGGCTTTCTGCAAGTTCATGTTCAGAGCGTTTTTCTGGTGCCACCGTCCTGTAGAGAGTGAGTGGGGTCAGCCAGCACCGATCACCAAGAGGACCTCTGAAGTCTCAGGCCCGGTGGGGACCATACCTCCCTTCCAGGCCCACCCCAGAGCGCTCTGCTACTCTGGCTTCTCTCTGGACCTTGGGGACGACACATCCTGCCCAATCAGGGGAGTGCCTCCCTCCGCCAGGCCCAGCTCTCCACATACCCAGATCATCCGTCTTCCTGCCATGCCAGTGCTCCATGTCCCTCACTGATTTCTCAATCACCTCCGGGGTGTAAGAGGCCTTCATGAGGCTGGTCGTCTCCCTGGGAGCCCCTGTAAAACCCCATGAAGAAACCCCAGAAGCCCCACGTCAATGGAGGTCAAGGGCTCTAGAGTTCATACCTAGATGCCAGTTTCCCCTATGGATGGTGGGTTGTGGGAAGGGAAGGGGCTGGGGAGGGGAAGGCAGGGGGAGGCAGGCCTGGGCCCAAACCCCAGCTCCATCCTTTCTGGACACTGTAGCCCCGGACACGTTTTTAACTTCTTAAAGCTTTGGTTTCTTCATCTATTCAAAGGAATAAAAATGATCTTGCATAGGGAAGATTACATTATTGGAAATTCATTGAAGCATACAGCATGTGCCAATTAACACCTGTATTTTCAGAAAATTTATCTCTATGTATAAAGTTAAAACACACACAAGGATATAAGTTGCCATAATCAAGGGTCAGCTGAAATATCAATCAGAGCATGAAATCCTAAAAGATAGCAAGGATTTGAAGAATCCGTTACAGAATATAAAATAAGTATACTTAATGTTTGGAGGCATGAAAAAGAATAAAAGTATAAGCAAAGAATAAGAAAGTGCCAGAAAGAACAAATCAGTAAAAGAAGCAAATGAAATTTCAGAAATTCAATGAATAATCGGGATTTGCTTTGAAATAGTTGGGGTGGGGTTGGTGGTTGGGTAGAAGTAAAGATAAAACAAGATTAGCCATGTATTGACAATTGTTGAAGCTGAGTGATAAATGAAACATTTATTCATTAAACTTTCTACTTTTCTCTAAGTTTGAAAATTGACATCGCAACATTTAAAAACAAATTCAATGGACAGGTAAAATAGCAGATTAAATATAGCCAAGGGGGAAAGCCGGGACGGCTCAGCGGGTTGAGCGCTCGCTTTGAGGCCACGAGGACCGAGGATCGAATCCCGGCTCCGGCCCAGGCAGGACCCACATGCTGAACTGGGGAGTTCCCACAGTTCGGTTCTCTGACTGTCTCTGTCTCTGTCTCTCTCTCTATCTGTCAAAAGTAAAATAGAAATAAATATGCACTGAAGAC
>PVKE010005444.1:0-58981 GCA_004027555.1 Craseonycteris thonglongyai
GATAGTTATTTTCTGTGTGGTTGTGCCACAAACTTAGAGAAATATGTGGGTTGATCTTTTTTATTTTATTGTAATAAGAATATCTTTTGAAAATTAATTTTGTTTACATGTATTCAATATTTTTAGGGTCAATTCTATAGAAACAATAATTAATAAGTCCTAGCTATTACCCATGTCCCCTCTAATCTATTTATCAGTTCTCCTATAAATAACCATTAAATATATTATTATTTACCCTTTTATTTTTTATTTATGTTATATGTAACAATGCAAGGGTTATTTGGTAATCTTTGCACTCTCCCTTTTTTCTATTTTAGTTTCTTTTTCTCCATTTGTTTTTCTTTTTGTAAATAAGAATTATGTTTTTGTTTCAATGATTACCTTAATGGTTGTAGCCTTATAATACTTAGTTCTGTCTTTTTTGGTTATTATTTATTGTTTAATATTAGAATTAGCTAGTTGCCTATTCTTTTCCTTGCACCTAGTATCATTTTAAATATTATACTTTATTTTTTTATTTATTTTTCTTCTAGTTGCTATGTTTTAATTGAGGGATTCAGGTAGATTAGAGAGCCATGAAGCTTCTACCTCTGTCTTCCCAGTCAGTACATTTTTATATACCTCATTTTGTTATCTTTGTTGCAACACATTATGGAGGATTTACTGTAGGAGAAAAAAATATATCAAATTTATGATTTGACTTTCTCTCTTACAGCATTTCTAATTCACAAGGAACTAACTACTTAATATATTATAATCAGAATAAAGGTGAAATAGTTTGTAGATTCTTGGTGGTCAGAAAGTAAGTGTTCACCAGATTTGATTCTTAAGTTTACAAATTCATAGGTAATTATTTTTTTCCTAAATGTTAAAATGCTCTTGGCATTTATCAATGGAGTCCAGATTATTTTGCCTTTGTTCCTTTACTTTAAAAAGTTAGTTTCATAATTAACAAAAAGCAATTATGAGGTACTTTGTAACTCATGAGAGTTACAGACACAGTGAATAATAACTGTGAACTCTGTATGCCTTTTTATAATTTGCAAAGTTTTATGTTGGATAAAAAAACAATTATCTTAGAAACTAATGGAAAGCTCCATTGTGATGAGTTCAATAGCTGTGCATTAGGTTGAAGGGTTTCTGAGCAGGAAAAAATGAAAGGGATATAAGCTGATTGCAATGCAGATAAAGCACCTGTAGTTTTCAACTAAGTTCCTTTAGTAATAAAGCATTATTTTTGTTTTGGGTAATCACTCTCCAGCTCCCTGAACTGTAGATTCCCAGCATTGTGCTGTGGAAGAGACACATGCAAAAGCTCTTCCCGTACTTCTGTTGAATTCTGGCACTGTGTTTGTTCTATGGTCTGCCTCATAATCATTTGATTCCAGTGCTGTGATTCCTTTTTAGAAAAACTAAAATGGAGAAACCAGACTTCTAATGGCAAACACTCAAAATGGGTCCTATAATATTCTTTTGAAAAAGAGAGAAAATTCTTTTAAAACTGTTTAGTTCTAACATAAACAGCAGATAATAGAGGGTAAAACATACCTGTAAATATAATTAATATCTATTTTTCCTTGTGGAATTTTATGCTGTTTGAAGAGCATTTTGTGCTATGCACGTGAGGCATACTGATTAGAGGAAACATTTATGCTAGAAAAGTTTGCCTCTATGTCTGTCACTGCCTTACAATGTTTAGCAACAGAAAAAAAAAAATCTCATCTTGCAGGACATTTTCTATAACCTTTCATTGCTTGCGCTCATGATTTGATTCCCATCGCGCCTTCCCCAAAGGTTACCAAAGAATCATTTTAGCTGATGGAGCTCCAATGGCAGATTTTGCACACTTCAAATGTGAATCTTGTGATGTGTCATTTCTGAACAGAGATTTGTGTTGCCGATGCCGTGGTCTGCTGCTGGGAAGGAGATGGGCTCTTCAGGACTTGCACATTCCTGGGGCCACACCAGAAGACAAGCGGTGAGAGCTTCGGGCTTAGCAGTAAGCAATGTCCCAGGCTCCTTGCCTCCCTTCTGCTAGGCTGGGTAGAGCAGGCATTTTTCAGACTCTGCACTCTGAGCCTCTTGGTGCCAATTTCACTTTCATAAAAGCTGACATAATGACACTGCCACCTACTCAGAGTGCAGTGATAATGAAGGTGATGTTTCGAGAGAATGACATGCTTTGCAGCTAGGAAGTTAAGCAGAAGCAGAGAAATGCAGCACCACCTCAGAACATTGATGCACACTGATAAAAAGCACCTGGGCCCCAGTGATTTGAGCCTGAGTATGCCCTTGAGAGATTTGAGTAACTATTTCTCAACTCCTCTCACACCACAGCTATTGTTGACCCTCTCCTCCCAATCAGTTTCAGCTGATCCCTGGAGTTTATTGCTCCAGCCCCTCTGGCCTTCTTCATTTGACTTCATTACACCAAGCTCTTTCCTCAATCAGGGTCTTCTCAAACTCTTCTCTCTGCCTAGAATGCTCTGTCCCATTTCTGCCACTAGATCTTCCTTTGGACACCTCCTTTTGTCAATCAATTCATATAGAGGCTTTCTTTCTCTATCTAAAGTACCCTATTCACTCCTTAGCACACCATTTCACAGCAATTCTTCATATTACCTTAAATAATATTGCTTATTTATTTGTCTATTCTGTAAGCTGAGCCTCCTTCATACAAAGAAACTACATGTTTCATTAAAGAAAAGTCTGTCTAATTTGTGCTTAAATTGGGTGATCTTAAGAGTTGATTTTATTTTTTGGTATGTAATTTATATGCATATTATATGTCCTTTGGTATATTTCAAATTGAAGGAGATAAGAGTAACAGTGATTAATGCAGTTTGGCAAATATAGATTCAAAGGACCCATGACCTGCCTTAAGCGGCTTTTAGTTTAGTGCAGTGGTATATTCCTGAGGAGGAGGAAACCCTGGGACCATTCTCTCCTGGCTTCCTCAGATTTAATCCCCCATCTTCCGTGACTTCCACGGTTGATTGTCATACTATTGACAAAAGTGGTAGAAACATCTAGAGTCCCCTCCCCCATCTTTAAAGGGTTTTATTATGTTGATGAAAATGTTAGCCTAAATCTTGAATTAGCATAATAGAGTGATTGGCTGCGGTAATTTTGACAGGTGAACTAAATGACCAGTTGGTTGCAACAGTGACTGACAGGGGTCTCAGATGCACTCAGCCTCATAAAAAAACGTTGACATCTTTAAGTTCTTCCTCTTTGTGACCTAACATAACAGCCTCCATTTTGCAGCCCTGCCAATTACTGTCGCTGCTGGGAGCTTTGGCCAGAAATGGCATCTGGTAGTAGCTGACTTTAGTATGATATTGAATCACAGTCTGCTGAGATGCACTCCTGCATTCCCTCTCCTTCTTTTGTGTACATTGACTATCACATAAAAATGTGTGAGATGCCCTCCACCAGAGACCTGCTCTTCTCCTCTTTTGGCCCAGGGGCTTGGGGGAAGTGGTAATCAAGTCAGTTTAAGTGTGGTTGTTTTGTCCTTTGTCATTAGAAACAGATGAAAGTTTAATAAAAGACTAGATATGCAACTAGATCCATGACTTGGTTATCACTGATACATATAGTTATACCCTAAATTTTCTTACTTCTCATCTAAGATATTTATTTGGATAACCCATTCTCACAATTAATAAATTGTGGATAAATTGAGAATAAAACTGCCACAGAAATTTAAGGACTATATAATGAGTTGACCTATAGTTTTGGGAGATAAGAAATTTCCGTTTTAAATATTAATTTTTTTTCAACCCAGAAGTTTAGTGAATTTAAGTACGGCAAACTTTTTGCCAAAAATTGTGACCTGGCAATTAATACAGTATCTAAATTCTAAACACCTTTCAGGCTAGGACATTTTTCAGAGTCTTGTTCAATAGTGACATTTGAAATCATTGTTCATTCTCTTTGTCTAGTCCCAAGAAATAACTAAGTAACGGGACATTCTATCACATGCCTGGGCCCTTGCAACTCACCTTGAAGTGATGGGTGGCGTCCCCAATGAAAGAACCTCTGGAGTATGGTGAAGAGAGACTTTAATTGTCTCCCTGGGTGGAACAATTTTAGAATTCATTTTGGTTGCTGTGGTAAAGGAGAGTTGAACCATTATACTGACCTACCTTAGTTGACATATATCTGCCAGAATTATTATCTTCATAAGACCTCATAATGACAATGTGTATTTGACTTAGTTTTCATTGATCACAGACCAGATTCTTTTTGGCATAAAACTCATGATTCTTTCTACTTTACATTAAAAATAGAAGCCTTCTAACTCTGCTAACAACCCAAGTTCCATGTGGGGCTTTTTGAACTTGGATGTGCCACAGCACTCAATTACATATTCAACTGTCTTTTCTTGATGTGGAATTAAATGTAAGGGCATTTTTATGCAAGAACTGTGCAGAAATGAGTAAGTATTTCTAATTTTTATTAATGCTTTTCTATTTATTTGGAATTGATGTATTATGAGAACCAGGTACAGAGAATCCAAATAACCTCAACAGGAGATAGGTGTCCTTCATCTGAAGTACCAGACTCTGCTATGAATTTCAATGTAGAAAGGAAGAAAAAAAAAACCTCTCTTTTCTGTTTTAAATCCTAATGCAAAGGAATGATTACACTTCTTTTCTGTTAACAGGAATTACAAACAAAAAAAAAGAGATTATCAAATACATTCCAGGAATTTTAGTTCAATGTAAGTCCCAGTTTCCTTATTTTGACCTTTTAAGTTAGGGGGATGGTTACTGATCAAGATTGATCATCTATACAAGAAAAGATTTAGACCCAAGGTCTTTGACCAACTAGCTAAATTTTTTTGACAAAGAATCAGCAACTTTCTGAGTTTCCTTTATAAAGTAAATATATTTTTTCTAGGTTTATTAGATAGATTAAAGGAGATAATGTATGAAATATTTACTTAGTATAGATGGTATATGTTAAGTATGCATTACAATAAATAGTATCATATTTTTTCTTCCTCTTAGTGTTTTAATGTGCATATCAATTTCTCACTTTGACGAGTTTATGGCAGAGGACACAATGGTGAAGAAAATAAAAAGTCTTATTTAATGATAATTTTGAAAGATGACAGTGATAACATAATATTTCCAAATTTTGCTCTGTTTGGTAAGTCATTATTTAAAGAATATAATAATGTCATCCAACTTTCATGAATGGAATTCTAAAAGAATATTTTCAGTCTCTTTGATATTTTGTTACAAATTTATACCACTAGTTAGGAACACACTATAATGAAAAATATTGCAGAATTTTCCTTAGTCAGTTTGTGATGTATCCTTTATCTCAGTGACTTTTTTAAGAACATAAAATTATTGCTGCTGAACTTTGATTTTCTTTAAAACAACCATTATGTGAAACTGAGATATTTATTAACAAATTAGAAAAGTGTTTGTATAATGCAATTACTATTGGCAAATAGTAAGTAAAATAAAAGACACTATAAAAGGTAAAATAACACAAAGCCAACATTTGTGTACTTACAAATAAATGTACATTAGGAAGTGATTTTCAATAAAAATGTGCATATGGACATTTACAGCTTGAGGTAACATGCTGTTCATTATATACTATTAATAGTTAATTGCCATAATATTCTTCATCTAAAATTAAAAAAAATAATAGGAAAACTATTCTGCTTCCTGGATATCAATGGGATATTTTTATATAATGAGGTTTCTTATAGAAAGTAATATTTCTTTATAGTTTTTGGCTGATGAAGTGACCATTTACATCTTCCAAATCAAAGTACAAGAAGGCCTCTTTCCTCTCACCACTTCCACTCAATTTCCACCACTGTATTTTATTCTATAAAAGGTCTAGGAATCTCTTGTTAAAATACAGGTATGCCTAGTACTAACTAATAATTGTTCATTAACACCATAGCATTGATCATGGCATTAATTGTACTTATCTAATTGGAATCTTCAGGTCATATTGAGAAACAATTGTCCATGGGTTTCTTATATTTTTGCATGTCTTGAAAGAAAATGCATTAACCACCATTTGTTCTGGATGTTGTTTTACAAGGATATTTGTATATTAAACTGCTTTGGAAAATAGAGATGGTGTCTCCTTCCAGAGCAGAGATTTGCTTCTTGTCCAGTATAATAAAGGTAAAGTGTTTCATCAGAGGAAAGATCAGGTAGGCTTCTTTTGAAGCCTGTTATGAAAGACTGGAGTTTCTTATGCTTGGGGTTTCTCACCAAATGCCCCCT
Organism: Craseonycteris thonglongyai; assembly: GCA_004027555.1. Classification (NCBI taxonomy): domain Eukaryota; kingdom Metazoa; phylum Chordata; class Mammalia; order Chiroptera; family Craseonycteridae; genus Craseonycteris; species Craseonycteris thonglongyai. The sequence continues at coordinate 6,270 of PVKE010005444.1, forward strand.
GTGTGCACAGCATCCACCTAGACTGTTACATATCATTTTCATATAATTTGAGGGTCAACAGGAAATAATGTTATCATTAAAGTTATGCTGCTTCCTGTGCTAGAGTAATAAAGTTTTTCTTTTTTCTCTGATCCTGTCAGTAGTCTCATATTTTCTACCAGCATCCAGGAAATCGAGGCAGGCTAATTTGTTAGCTTGCAAGTATGATTATATCACAGACCCTTCACATCTTGACAGGCCATAAAGGGGATATATTGTGATGGGAAAGTGAAGCAAGGGATAGATTTAGAATATGGAACAGTCTAACGAGAATAAGCTAACATGGGTAGTCCTGGATGTAGCAAAGGTATAGAAAGTGAGGAATATTGGAAACTAAAGGTGCATATTGTAAGGAGAGAAGGTTTTTCAGAAAAGGATGAGATAATGACCCATTGTATTTTTCAACCATCTAATATCTTTGCTTCTTTAATTTGAGGACATGGCTCACTGACATGGAGCATGAAAGGTTAAAATTCTATTGCCAGTTTATGACCCTGGAAAAGCAGGGACAAAATTACACTTGGATGAACAAATACTTCATTTGTTCAATGAAGATAATATTGAAATAAAACAAAGCTATCAAAAAAATAATGAAGTATAATTCTAAACTGAAGTTCTAAGTGGATAAACGTTAAAGAGCTTGGGCACTCTAAGCATTCATATCCCTCTTTCACTTTAGTCAGCTGAAGTGGTTCCTCTAAAATTGCAGTCAGATTCTGTCATTTCGCTGCTCAAAATTTCTCCAATGGATTTCCATATGTCTGAAAACTACTTACATTTGTCCTTTGTGACTTACAAGCTCCTCCCTAACCTGGCCCTTTTCTCTCTCTCTGACTTCATCTACAATCACCCTCTTCCTCACCTTCACCAGCCATGCTGGTCACTTTGATATTCACCAAACATGCCAAGATTTCTTTCATTTTTGGGCCTTTGCACTTGATGTTTCCTCTTCCCTAGTCACTTCTCCCCAAGATAACCCACTATCTTACTCATGACTTCCAAGTTCCTTGTTAAATTATAGCTTTTTGAGAAAACTCTTTCCTGATGACTGTATATAAAGTAGCACTCATTCCTCTAGCTGTCACTTTCTCTTCTTTATGTTTTTTTACTTTTTTTTATCACACTTAAAACCGCAAGATATGATACATGTACACATCTTCATATAACACATACATGCACACAGGCTTACATGCTGAGTGGGAAATTCAGGGCAGAAGCTTTTTCCAAGGCCAAGAATGTCCCATTCCACCAATTTTTACCCTTCTTCCCAAGTAAACTTACACTTCAAGATTCATCTCATCTGCCCCTTTTTCTCTGAAATCTTCTTAGATATCATTATGCTCTCAAGCTGTAGCAGGAGCAGTCAGTATTGTGTCTTAGATTTTTTGTGCATAGCTATGTACATTTGTGATCCCTTTTCACCCAGAACAGTGCCTCACTCCCATTATACACTAAATTTCCATTGACTGAATAAATTCATAACTTGAAGCTGGTTGGATCCTGTACTTCTTAGCATAGGAAGGTGTGTATCCAGCAGGGAATGGGCTTTATGTTGGATACCAGGCCACAATCACCACTAATAGCTTAATAGAGAATTGGAGTCAATGGCCTTCTGATACATTGCCTGGTTCTGACCTTCTTATTATAACATACAGAGTTTCTGACCTTTATATGTGCGATAGTGATGCTTTATATAACACAATTCCAAGACAAAGCTGGACTGCTTTTTTTTTTTTTCATAGTTGCTCCCCACCTTCTCCTACCTTACATTCTTCTGAAGGCAAAAAGCCAGCTGCTCATCTTTCTAGAAACCAATTAGCTTCCTGTTTTACTGCCCTTTAGAGCCTGGCAATTAACCACACTACTTGACACCCTCTGGTCAGGCCTCTTAGGAACTCTTCTAACACCATTACCTCTTCAATTTTCTCTGCTAAGGGAGTCTTCACAGTTCATTGACTGAGTACCAATCTTAACTAATCTTTTTTTCAGGTTTTCTTAAACCTGCAGCATTTCAACCATGGGTGTTGTAAAGCCATCACATCCTTTTCTTGGTGCTTGTTTTATTTTGTCAGTGTTTCTATTAATTTTTCTTAGTCAGAACCTCATTAATTGCATAGAAACCCCTCTCTTACTATTAAAAGGAAAATCTCTCACAGAAGAAATCAGTCCACAGCAGGTTGTTTTTGTTTCTTTGTTTGTTTGTTGTTGTTTTGCTTAAAAAGGTGGGAGGATTGTTTTTTTCTTCTTAAGAATATGAAAGGAATCTTGAGGATAGAAACTATAATCTTACTATCTTTTCACTGTAGAACATAACTCCATATTTTATAGATACCAGATGTTCAATTAATACTTAGAGCTAAACTATTTAATACTATAATCACTTACCATGTGATTCATTCGTATTGAGATGTATTATAAATGTAAAATACACTTGATTCCAAAGATTTGATATATTAAAAAAAGAAGGTAAAATACCTCATTAATTCTTTTTACTGATTAGATATTAAACAATAATATTTTGGATACAGTGGACAAAATAAAATATACTGTAAAATGAATGTCACATTTCTTTTTCATTTTTTAAATACAGCTACTAGATAATGTACAATTAACTGTGTAGTTCACATCGTATTCCTATTGGATAACACCAAATTAAAGCATTAAATATGATAAACAACAAAAATATAAATGATGAATATTTACGTAATTCCTCTAGCCTATTGATTATCAATGTTATTAATGTTAATCTTTTTGTTGTACTAGGAAGAGAATGTGTTTTTCGTTTCATGACTACATCCTTGAGTTCTAATGGGGCTTTGGGATTTTATAATTCTATTGTCTTGGGCAAATAGCTTAACCTCATAAATTTTTATTTTTTTATCTGTAAAAACTGAAAGTAATAATACCTACTAATTCTGAAAGTATTTAATTCATAGTAAATTCTCCAAGTATTTTTTATTTGTTTTATCTCTCATAAGAAAGCTTTATTATTACATTCCTCAATGATGTTCGGTAGATTTAAACATTTAGTAAAAAATTTTTGGGAAGCCGGGATGGCTCAGTGGGTTAGGCACTCACTTTGCAGCGCCGGAGACCGAGGATCGAATCCCGGTCCCGGCCTGTGCGGAACCATATGCTGAACTGGGAGCTCCCCTAGCTCAGTTCTCTCTTAGTCTCTGTATCTCTCCCTCTCTCTCCTCTGTCTAAATAAATAAATAAATAAAACTACCGGTATATAAAAAAAAAAAGGAAAAGTAAAAAATTTGCCTAATGTTTTTAGAATAAGAAGAAATTTGTCCTTAGCTCCCTCATTTGGTAGGAATTGATTTTGAAGTAGAGAATCTGTAGAAAGGTAAAGAAGTGAAGTAGGTATGCAGCACAACTACCTACTAAAGCACATGTGCCCAAATAAATACTGCATATGTGGAGGTAGTCAGACCATTTTGATTTTCATAATATTTATTAATTACCTATATATTTTATTCAAATTTCCTACCAGAAATGATTTTTATATAATTTGTGAGGTTTTATTCTGCTTTATAAATCCTTCCAGAAATACTATGTACATATATTTGGAACTCACAGTGAATGTTAAGATTTTTAATTAAGAAATTTTTTTTTACCATATCGCATTTTTTTGCTCCATAAGATGCCCTGGGTTTTTTTTTTTCTCCCCAAAGTGGGTGTAAATGTCTGTGCATCTTACGGAGTGAATATTGCCTCACAGATAGTGATGTGTATTACCTGACCTGTTAGTGGTAGTGACAGCTGTTAGAAGAGGAAGTGGTAGACCCATGAAAAAACCCTGGGGATGCTTAAATGTCCCACTTCACTGCTGAATGTCAGGGCATCTGGTCAGTTGCTGTCCACCTCTGCCCATTACCCAGGACCTGGGAAAGTGCCTAGAGCCTCCTGACACTCACAACTACAACTGCTGACCTGTCGAATGAGCTGAGGCTAGTAACAGGTATGAAAGTACTTTGCTAACTGCCAATAGCCTTTGACACTGGGTAGGAGTCTGTGCCAGTAAAACTACCTCCACTGCCAACTAACTAACTGCCAAGGGAGAAGTGGGGGGAAGTGGAGCTTTTGGAAGGTTAGAGGTACTTTTTAATCCCTTAGTTCCTATTCTGTAATGCCCTGGTCTCACATCATCTCAGCGCCAGTCTGTGGTTCCAGAAAAATGGTCAGTTTATGCAGGAGACTGAGGGCGGGTGATGTGCAGGACAGTGAGGCTGTTTGTGCAGACTGGAGGGAGTAGTGTGCTGTTGGAAGGATCAGTAGGCAGGCGCAGGCCTTCCTTTAACTACCCCACGTGCCTACTCTGGCCTGCACCTGGTGCTGTGCGTGAGTGATTTCTCACCTGCAGACTACATCCTGGAGGGCTTCTGAAAAAACCTGCTTTACTAGTGCGTGACCAGTTTAGAGCACACATTGGAGAAACTACAAAAAAGAGCTTTAAAGAAATGAAGACTCATCTGGCTGTAATACCTGGGGGTCTTACCAGCCAGTTGCAACTTCTCGATGTTTTCATCAACAAAGCATTTAAAGTTTATAAAAGAAGAGTGGAATAAATGGATGGCTGCTAGTAATCATGATCTGTCACCTACTGGACGAATGAAGAGACCCACTGTCACTAAGTTTGTGAATGGGTTAAAACATCATGGCACTCAGTAAAGGATGGAACCGTTGCATGGTCATTAAAAAAAACATGGCATTAGCAATGCTCTAGACGGAACTGAAGATAGTATCATATATGAAGATAGCGAAGAAAGTGACATCAGTGATTGTGAGCAACTGAGCTTCATAAATTCTGAAAATATGATGAGTTCTCAGGGTTTCCAGAAAACTAGAAGAGTGCTTAAAACTTAATGTCTTTCCTCATTTGTTAATGACAGTGATGACGGTTCTTAACATCACTGTTGACTTTACATGGTTGAAATATTGTTGTGTTATATTTTATTAAATATATTATTACACCATTTGGTTCAGAATATTTTTTCTTATTTTTCTCCTCTAAACCTGGGTGTGTCTTATGGTCAGGTGCATCTTACGGTGCAAAAAATACGGTACTTGCTGAACATTTTGTGGCTTGTACATAAGTACTGACTATTCATGTGGCTGAAAATTTCCAGGATTTAACCAGGGAAAAAGGAAAATGGACACTCATTTTTATCTTATTCCTTAAAAAAATTTTCCTCCCAGCGGTTTTGAGGGTTTTTTATTTCCATCTTATTTTACTCTTTCACGTCTTCTCTGGTGACCTCTTTGCCATTTGTACTCCAAACCACACATCCATGACAGTCCTCAATGTGCTCATTGCTCATGTCGTTTTAAAAACTTCTCCTTTGAGACTGTGTGTAAAGTCGGTTTTGGAGCCACATAGCCACCATCATCTTTCAAGTAGACTAAGAAGTCCTTTATTCTCAACTTGTATGATTTAGGCTAGCAATTCTTCACCGTGAACATACATCAGAATGATGTGGAGGCACATTAAAACTCAGGATTTCTGATTCAGTAGAGCTAGGGTTGGACATGAGAATTTGCATTTCTAATGTGTTTCAGGTCATGCTGATGCTCTCAGTTCATGCATCACACTTTGAGAACCACTGACTTAAACAGGGCTGTTTGGGGACATCATCAGCACAACTTGTCTGAAGTGACGGAATTGCTGTCTCCAACTTCTACTTAGATTTCTGGTTTATTTACTGTAATCAAGATGCTCAACTTTGGAAGTCTGAAGGCTTGACTAGTCTGGGGTAGTGTTAGGACAGTACTCCATTTGGTCTATAAATTGAGGCAGTGGAGACTAGTAATTAGTCAGGAACATTTTTTTAATGCTTGAAAGTAAAAAATAATTGGCTACTGCAAAGGATTATTCTTCTATCTTTATTTCCAGGTGTCTACTGTGTGTTTGCTAATTCAATTTCAGAATCTATAGAATTCTGCTTAGAACAGCAGGAATTTGTCACATTTGGAAAAAGCAAACCAAAACAGTACAGTAACAACAAAATGCAAATTACTAGACTTAATGTGGTGAGCACATTATAAGGCATATAAACATCAAAGCACTATAGTGTATGTCTGAAACTAATATAGTACTGTATTCAAACTATACTTAAAATTTTTAAAAGTGGGTTAAAATGCTGGGTGGCTACACATATAACAAATTCTAGCACATGCACAAATCATCATTCTGAAACACTGTTGCAGCATGTGACTCACCAGGTCATGAGGTTCCTAGTCATGGGGTACTCATATATTTAAAAAATCTGGTCTGAGCTTGCCCACCAACCTGGAAGAATGGCATCAATAAAACAGCGCCATCTAGAAAACGATAATACAGATAGCCTTTCTTTTACCTATATTTGTATTTAACCTAAAGGAAAGAAGAAAAAGAATGTAGAAGAAATACTAGGCTATGTCACTTTTTACAGATTCAGCTTTTCAACATCTTTCCTTCCTAGAGAGGAAAAAAAGTCTGTGGACTCAAGACCGTTTTTGTGGTCTTACTTTCAATTCTCTCCCTCATCCTTCCATTTCTATATCTCTCTGTTATTTGTGTATTTATATGATTACTTAGTTGTCAGTTACTTAGTGATTTATTTTAATTTTGGCAGAAGTATGAATGAAGCTTTTGAATTAAGCCTTCCAATTCCTAAGCTGTAACATGTCACAAGTGCAACAGTGCCTATGAAGCACCAACTGACCAATGTGAAGTGAGCTACTTGTTGCATTTACAATACAAAAAAGAAACACAGTATTGGAAAATCATGAGGGAATGTATTTTTCTAACATACTCTGTAAGTGTGTGGTTGGCAATTTCTTTTATTTTATTACTTTTAATTTTTAAATATAATTTAGTTTAGAATGGATTCCACCAAATGATAGCTCAATCAATCTTACTGAGCATAGGCAGTAGGGTAGAATAAACTCTAGTTTCTTAATTAAGAAGAAATTGTTCTCTAGTAGCACCAGAAACTAAATGTGCTACTTTAAGAAGGATCTGCTCATAAGGCCTATGTCTAGTGACTGTTTTAGTTTCCTTGTGGGTTATTTGAGATGCATCCAAGTCAGTGTTACCTTTCTGAATGCATAAGTATAGGACTTATCTACAGCTTCTAGTTTAGAAAGTTAAAATAACCTCAGTCAATGATTAAAATGGTATGCTTCACATTGCCAGTCTGCTTAGTTTCATCTATCTTCCAGCTGTCTAAATTCCAAGTACTTAAATTATCGTTTCATTTTTATATGACTCATGTGTTCAAGGTTTAAAAAAAAAAAAAAGACAGCACAACCACCATCTTTCTTCCCAAACTGTGATTATTAAATATAGCAACTCTTGTACTCAGATGGTTGGTGCAGGGAGAAAAAGAAGGCAGTGAAAGGAAATTAGATGTGTTAAGAATCCTATCCATTACTCATACTTTTTTTTTTTTAACCCTTTTCTTATTATTCTATGAAGTCTTTGTGTGCTAGGTTTTTGATGACAAAGAATAAACAAAGATTGAGCCCAGTATAGTATTGCTAAGGAAAAGTGAGTTATAATAAGCTCAATTATGTCAAAATTAAAAATTCTTTTGTTTATCTTGTAAATTTGACAAGGCCATGGCTACAAATTAAAACTTAAAAAGTTGTATAAATGTCTAGACTACCGACTTTTAAAATTTTTACAATTAAATGTGTCTCGAAGGAGTTTAACTTGAAATTCTTTTTTAATCCAAAATTACTACCATTCCACTGTGTGATCAGGCTATGGGGCCTATACAAAAGTTTCTATAGTCATTATTTCTTGTCTGCGGCCTGGCATACATGCTGTAGAACTCTCTTTTATAGTTTTTTATAATTTAGAAGTGGCTAAGGTGATGATGCATGTATAGGTTAAGCATACATCACAATACAAGTTTGCTTCAAAGAAATAAACAAATATCTGTTTTTAAAAGAAAGACAATAAAGGCCAATAAAAAAGAATATGAGGCATTCCCTATTCCTACTCCCATATACATACTCTCAAAAGTATAGATATTTTCATAAGATCACTCAAGCTTCATTTTACACTCTTATCTAATACACATAAATGAATAAGTAAGCAAATAAATTTCCTTGTGCCATAAAACATGTTCACAGTCGTATCAAAACTAGGTATTATGTATCAAAAATGAAAATAAAACTGTTTAAAGAAAATCACAAAACAATACCTTTATGCCTTTGTTCATTGAAAAAATAGAAGGTAAAATGGAAATTAGTTTTTCTATGCTTTTCTTCTTAACTTCTGACTGCTCTTTTAAAAAGAAAATACCAAAATTACATAGATTCATAGCAATAAATCATGTTGGGAAAGATGCATGCACAGCAATATTGCTACTCCTGAATGATGGAAGGAGAGTGGATTCTGGGTGGTGAGCACATAATGTGATGCATGGGTGATGTGATGTGGACTTGTACATCCAGAAACTATCTAATTGTTCCCAATCAATGTCACCCAATAAATTTAACAATAAAATTTTTAAAAAAGTGAATAAATATCAATACAGCAAAGCTAAAACATCAAGTATATTCTTGTACATTTTCAGTCTGAGCTAACACATAATAGGCACATAAGAAATATCTTCTAAACTGAACTGATATCCAGCCACAGTTTCTTACCACTACAAATATTGGGGTCTAGAAGAGAGGCCATGAAAGATGGAAAAAAGGACAAAATATGAATGCATCACATAATCCAACCCAGGTAATTGTCCCTTACTCTGATCATTCCCCTATCCTTTGCCCATCCATCACATTAAATGATGCTGCCTTGTGAAGATATTATTTTTTGGTGTCTGTCTTATTTGAATTGCAGGTCTAAGGCCATAATGATGATGTGTCCTCTTTGTATTAATTCTTGTATAGCCCCATGCATCCACCCTTTGGAAGTTCAATCTGATGATTAAAAGGTTCCGCCTTGTCCTGCATGAACAATCACATTTCAAATGATAATTAAGACGTGATTTTTACCACAGTTTGCTCCAGGTGAGCAACTGGATCCTCAAGCTCCAGCCAAAGCTCAAATTTCCTTTCTCTGTAGCCAGGTATCATGTCTGTGTGGATGGTGCAAGAGGGAGCCTTTCCTGTAATTTGGTCTAGAAATCTAATAAGTGGCTTAAAATTATAAGAAGTTAAGTTGGGATATTCTTGCATTCTTTTAATGATGCAACTAAGTTAGATTTGATCATTTCAAGTTGAGTCATTTAATTCGCAATTGCATTTTTTGCTAACACCCAATTGCAGAGTAATGTTGACTGATGCCTCAATAAGTTTGTTCTCTTAAAACATAAGATAACTTTTTTATGATTTAAACTCATGTATTCACAAAAATGTAAAATTTGAAAACATATTTTACCTAAATTCAAGATTTTAGAGATTCCCTATCGTGTTGATTAGGAGACTGAAAAAATACTGGCATAAACTAACACATCATTCTTACCAAAGAGACTGCTATTACATATTTACAACAAAACATTCTTGACGTGGTTCCCTAAGAAGTTGGATACTTTTTTAACAAAATACAATTTGATTAAGTATCTGCTTAGCTCAATTTCAATAGCCCTTTACGATTCTTTTGCTCTCAGTCTCCAGTGTTGGAGATGATTATTTCTGTAGTCTTGAATGCCACAATTAAAGAGCCAGTAGTAGTGGGATTGAAACTGCTGAAATAGAGAAAAACGGCTTTTCAATGTGCTCTTCTTCCATGGCAGTATACACCTAAGTGTATTCTGTGGGAACCTCCACTTAATAAGCTAATTTATAAAATGAAATGCTTTTTTTACAGATTTATTTTATTGATTTTGATAGAGAGAGACAGAGACAGAGTGAGACAGAGTGAGACAGAGAGAAGGGGGAGGGTCCAGACCAGTCTCCATAGTTGCATGTCATCAGTTTTTGACATGGTTTCGTCTTACACAGGTGGGCGGGGGCTGTGCAGGGTAGGAACTGGGCTGGGGGCCTCAGGCATGTGAGGCGTGCCCTGTTGAACCAGGGGCTCAACAGGGGGCGGGTCAAGAGCCAAACTGGGGGCCTCCTGCATGGTAAGCACACCCCAGTATAGCAAATGGGTCAGCAAGAGCCAGGGCAGGGATTTGATCCTCAGTCCCTGGGGCTGCAAAACGAGCACTTAACTCACTTAGCCATCATGGCTTCCCTTAAATGAAATGTTGATGAAGTGTTATATAATATATTTAGCTCCCATCTCAAAACTTTACAGTAGATATTTACATATGAATGTCTGTGAGCATTTACTTTGAAAAGCCAAGCCTTCATGAAAAGAGCATACTAACCATACTATGTTACATTGTTTTTTTGGAGCCATTGAATTATGAACAGCCTTTTGTCCTAATGAGTAGTTCATGCTCAGACAGGAAAAATCTGAACTTTGGGATTGCATGAGGGTGGGCTTCCTCTTATTTGGGAGCTTGAGGTGTGTGGGTAGAGACCCAGAGACAATTCCTTGTAATGAACTATGCTGATTTCATTGCCAGAAGGAAGGTGTGGACCACACATCTCACCAAGCCCACTTTCCAAAGGTTTGCAATAAAAATGGCAAACACCAGTAATCCAAAAATAGCCAATTGCTTGTGCAGCCCAATCAGAAATAGCAATGAGGGATTCCAGCCTCAGCAGGGCTCAGAAGGAAACAGGAGTGGGACATCAGAAGTTGTCTTAAATAGAGACAGCTGCGTCCATCATTACTATAGAAATAGCAGCAGCAACAGCGCTGTGATGACAAAGCATGAAGGCATAGAGCAATGGCTGAAGGGATAATCTATAGCACATATGAGGCAGTGTCAAGGGAAATTCCTAGACATTATTGGTGGGGGCAGGGTAGAAGGAGAGTGGAGGACAGTGGTAATTTCTTTATTAAGAGCTAATTTCAATCATCAAGACAATAAACATGTGAAGTAGAATTTAAAAACAGGAACCATTTTAAGATGCTGTTCATGATATTAGGTTGCATATGGAGCTTGTATAACTCCATCTCAGCTGACTTAAGAGAGCTACTTTCCTACAACTGCCTATTAATGGATTATTAACAAGTTTTCCCTTTATTCTTTCCATGTTTAGTGAATGTGACCCCACTGTCAAGGACCATAGTAAGATATGTGAGTATAGCAAGGTGACTAAAAAATAGCTCCTAATTCAATTACTATCCAGGTATTATCTATGTGTTAAAAAATTTACTTGCTGTGTGTCAGGGTAAAAAAAAAATCTGTTAATAATAATTGGGCATCCCTTTTCTTATGTTCAAGATGAGGAAAGCATCTATTACAAGTGATTTTTTTATTACATAAGAGGTAATAATTGAAGTACAAATATCCTGTGTATTTTAGTCTAGGAATTCTTTTGTATTTTGTCCAGAGAATTCTACTTTATTTAGTAGAATTAAATAAAATTAATTAAATTAACTAAATCTCCTGTGTAAATTTCTTTGCCATTATGACAATGTAAGAACTGTTCTTACATGGAAGCTTTACTCCCAGTCAATTAGTTTGACTTTATTACTGGTACCTCTTTGTGTTAGAGTACTTATAAATGTATTCAAAGACAAGCTTTGTCAAAAAGCCTTACCAGGTTAGACGATCATTCAGAATCTTATAAGTAGAATCCCACTACTGACCCCCATTTTTTTTTAGCAAAATCTTAAAAGTTTGAAACGTCTCATGATTTGGGTGGATGCTTCTTCTCCCTCCAAACCTCAACTCTCCATCCCTGAGAAAATAAAACTAGATTACTATTATTATTTATACTGGTTGTCAACCATGAAAGCCGGTTCAATAAATAATTTGGCCTGTGTCCTAACTTCAGAAAAAATGGCTCAAATCTACCTTATTAAACCATTTAAATGATCGTTTTTGGCAGATGTTTTTTTTTAAATTAAACTAATTTAGAATATTGAAGATATTTTAGGAACATATTTCATGAAAAGTTATTTTTAGAAATACAGAGAAACTTTTTTTTTCTAATTTTACTATCTTTTATTGTTTTGAGAGAAGGTGAGAGAGACAGAGAGCGAGCGCGAGCGCGAGCGCGAGAGCGAAAGGGAGAGGGCCTAGAGCAGTCTCCAGACTGTACATCACTAGTTGTGATATGTTTTCATGCCACACAGGTAGATGTGGGGCTGAGTGGGGTGAGAACAGAACCAGGGGCCTCCCACATGGGAGGCAAGAACCTTTGCTGCCATTACCACGGCTTCCTGTTGCTCTTCAATTCAGCACTTGGGTCTGCAGGAGCCAGGGCTGGGAATCAAATCCCAGACCTCATGATCGTGAGGCAAGTGCTAAACTGCTGAACTAGCCTGACGTCCCGAGAAACTCTATTTCTTAAGCTTGTTTAGTATATAGGTAATGTTTAACTTATTTTGTTATTGCCACTCCATATATATATTTTTCATTACATATATAAATATTCAAAAAATCAAATTAATATTCCCATACTCAGTGTGTGAAGAACTTTGGGAGCTTAATCATTCATGCTTTATATTCTGAACAGGGTAAGATCAATTTTCAAAGGAAAGCACTGGTCCTATCTATAGAAATATCTACAGCCTTCTTTATGGAGATAGTTGCCCATTCTTTCAAGTGAAACTCTAATCTAAGCAACCAAAACTTCAAGAGAATATCAACTTTACTGTTCTCTGGTTTGGTTTTTAAAACATATTTGCTTTCCTTAAAATTTAGTCAAGAATAATGTGTTGCTAGAGAACATAAACCCAAGATGTCTGGTTAATTGAAGTAAGTTTTGTATGTAAATAGAAACAAAATGAATTATGTATAATTTTACTTGTAAAACCAGAGGCAGTCCAGAGATTTTTGTATTACTGTGATTTTTAGCTTTATCATTCAAAATACCCCCATCCCTCTATTTCTAGTGATATTTCAACTTTAGTGATAAAAATGTTACTGTAAAATGAAAGGCTATTTGGTTATTCTGCCATATTATTATTCATGGAACGTATATTCTCCCTCAAAGTATGGATATTTGTCCTCCAAGAAAGATATATCACCTGAGCAGGGGAGAAACCCAGGTTATTTTCAGAGGATACTGCTCTATTATCTGTTTTCTAGTGTCCTGATATTACACTCATCGAGCAATTTTCAAAAGATTTTAATTTCACTACTCATGTAGCTTTTCCAAAGTGAGAGAGAATATGTTATTAAATGTAGAGATTTAGTCTCTTTGAAAGAGTTTTTTTATAATAAATGAATAAATTATAATTCCGATTTTGTACAACAGTCCCTCCAGTTTGCTTAGCTTGAATCTATCCCAGAGAGACTGATTAATTCTCAGCCATTCAAACAGAATTTTTTGTCATTCTCAACTGAAAATGAGATCTTAGAAATAATGATTCAGCTGAGGTGTTCCTTTGGAGAGGGCTTCACAGATACTAAAATATAGAATTATATTAGTGATGGAAAGGTGGAAAATAAGGTACATAGTGAAACAATAATTGGTATGTAAAATTTGTGTTTCTCTATCTGGCATTTATACATGGCAAAACTTTAATATAGTTGCTGGGGAAAGGCATAAATATATGACAATTTATATAATGCAAGGAAGAAAAAGTAACAGATCAATAAAATAGCCAAATCATCTCACGATGCAATACTGTTCAATCTTTCTTGCAGGTGGGCAGATGAGGCCATGTATAGTCTGCCTACACAGGCTGATACCACAGTATGATCACCAGAAGCCCAGCACTTAAAAGGCAGAATTTTCATGGAGGAAGGGCCAATGTGAAATTAACCGTATGCCAATTTAAGTCTGCCAGAGGAACAGAGAGAGGAGAAAAGCCAAAGCTGAGCTGAGGAATGAGGTCAAACATAATAGACGAGAAAGGTTAGAATTTGAACAAATGACCAGTATCATAAAGCTTAGTGAAAGATGGTACTGTAACTCAAGTAGATTAGAAAGAACTCAAGCCTCTTGCTTTGGATTTGCTTATATCTTCAGTAGAAACAATGACTTTTGTTTTTTTCATTTATTTATTTTGTATTAAATTTATTGAGGTAACATTGGTTAATAACATTATATAAATTTTAGGTGTACAACTTCATAATATGACATCTGAATACTCTATATTGTGCTCACCCACCTGAAGTCTCATCTCCTACTGTCACAATATATTTGACCCCCTTTACCAGTTTTGTCTAATCCTGTTCCCCTCTGGTAATCTTCATTATGTTGTCTGTACCTACGAGTTTGGTTTTGTTGTTGTTTATTTGTTTCTTTTTTATATCCCACAGATGAATAGAATCATATGGTTTTTGTCATTTCCACCTGACTTATTTCATTTAGCATATACTCTCAAGATCCATCCTTGTTGTTGCAAATAACAATATTTCATCTTTCTTATGGCTGAGTAGTATTCCCATTGTATATAGTATCATTTCTTTATCCAATCATCTGTTGAAGGACACTTAGGTTGTTGTATGTCTTGGCTATTGTGAATAATTCTTCAATAAATATGGAGTATGTATGTCTTTTTGAATAGGTATTTTCAAATTTGTGGAGGAGATAACCAGAAGAGAGATTACTGGGTCATATACTAATTCTATTCTTAATTTTTTTATGAACTTCCATACTCTTTCTCATAATAGCTGAACCAATTTACATTCACACTAACAGAATGGGAGGGTACTCTTTCCTCAACATCCTCACTAACACTTGTTATTTCTTATCTTATTTTTTTGTGTTTTTTTTTTGTTTTTGTTTTTGTTTTTAAAGTTTCTTGTTTGTTTTTTTTTTAATATATTTTTATTTATTTATTTATTTTTGACAGGGAGAGAGAGAGATACAGAGACAGAGAGAGAACTGAACTGGGGGATCTTCTTATCTTATTGATAACGCATATCCATGCTAAAAGGTGTGAAGTGGTATTTCATTGTGGTTGTTATTTGCATTTCCCTGATAACTAGTGATGTTGAACATCTTTTCTTTTTTTAATATATTTTTATTTATTTATTTTTGACAGAGAGAGAGAGAGAGAGAGAGAGAGAGAGAGAGAGAGAGAGATACAGAGACAGAGACAGAGAGAGAACTGAACTGGGGGAACTCCCCAGGTCAGCATATGGTTCCGCACGGGCCGGGGGCCGGGGGCTGGGATTCCATCCTCGGTCCCTGGTGCTGCAAAGTGAGCGCTCAACCCACTGAGCCATCCCAGCTTCCCCTGAACATCTTTTCATACATCTGTTGGCCATCTGTATGTCTTTCTTAGTAAACTGTCTGTTCAGGTCTGCCTATTTTTTAATTGTATTGTTTATTGTTGTTGTTGTTTAATTAAATTATTTTTTTGTTAAATTTATTGAGGTGACATTAATTGATATCAATTACATTGTTTCCAGGTGTACAATTCTACATTATATTGTCTATACATAGTATTATGTGCTCACCACCCAGAATCAGCTCACTTTCCATCACTGTATGTTTGATTCCTTAGTTTCTTATACGTATATAAAGAAATATACAAACTGTAACCTTCTGATCTGTGTAACTGTATCTAGTCACCAGTCACGTGAGAAATCAGGTATGTGATGGTTAATTTTATTTGTCAACTTGACTGGGCCCTGGAGTGCCTAGATGTTTAGTTAAACATTGTTGTAGGTATGTCTGTGAGTGTGGTTAGGGATAAAATTAAAATTTGAATTGGTAGACTGAGCAAAGCATATTGTTATTGCTAATGTGGGTGGGCCTTATTTAATCAACTGAACACCTGAATAGAACAAAACAGGCTGAGTAAGTGGAAACTCCTTTGACTTGCTTGCTTGAGCTGAGGTATTGGTCTTTCCCAGCCTTCCAACTTATACTAGAATTGTGCATTGGCTCTTCTGGGTCTCCTCCAGCTTTCCAGTAGCAAATCTTGAGACTTAGCTTCCATGATCACATAAGCCAATGTCTTATATTAAATCTCTATCTATCTATCTATCTATCTATCTATCTATCTATCTATCTATCTATCTATCAGATAGGTAGATAGATTAGATAAATGATAGATGCATACATACAGACATACATATATACACACATACATACATACACGCATATAATGGGTAGGCTAGAAGAATTTTGAGATATGTACTAGAAGTATGGACATTCTGGCATGGACTCCAACAAAAATGAAAAACGTGTTATTGGAAACTGGGGAAAAAGCATGATTCTTGATATAAAGTGGCAAAACTTAGCTGAACTTTGTTTTAGTGTTGTATATAAGATAGAACATGTGATTAATAAAACCCAATATTTAACCGAGGACATTTCTAAGCAAAGTGTTGAAGAAAAAACTTGGTTCTTCCTGATTGCTTGGGGTCTCCAAACTATGGCCTGCGGGCCGGATGCGGCCCGAGAGGTCCTCTCATCCGGCCCATGGAGACCTTTTTATCTGAATAAAATAATATTAAATAAGTAATTAAAAACAACATCTATGTTTTGATTCCTTTTTATTTGGACCTCGAGTGTGTAGTCAGCCCCCAAACTGCTGTTTGATAGTTAATGCGGCCCGTGGGTTGAAAAGTTTGGAAACCCCTATGAGGAGAGATAGATGGAGTGAAGGAGGTATTGTTAAACAAAAATGAACCACAACTTGAAGATTTGGAAAATTCTCAGCCTGTCTGTAGTGTAAATATTAGAAAACTTGTTTTAAAAAAAACATTACGGTGTAGCTGGGCTATCACTTAACAGAGAGTTTATATGGTTGTCTGAACAGAAACACTGCCTATTTAAACTGGACTAGAGACTGAAAAAAAATGAAGGCTGGCAGATTTGAATTTGACAGGAGAGGGCAATAAAGCAATTCACATGCAAACATGTGCTATTCTTCAAGAAGAGGGAAAAATGATCTTGAAGGTGAATCAGAGGTCATCATGGTTATTGCCTTGGTTTCAACAGGCTGGGTGGCCTCTACCTGAAGCTATAGAGTTGGGACCACCCTGTAGAACTGTGGAGTTGGGCTGCCAGGCAAAGATGTCCAGGTGAAACTTCCTTCCCAGTGGTCTTAGAAGGTGGAAAATGGAGGTAAAGAGGACTACCATGTTTCCCCGAAAGTAAGACATCCCCTGAAAATAAGACCTACTTCATGGAACAATAAGATATCCCCTGAAAATAAGACCTAGCGCATCTTTGGGAGCACACCTTAATATAAGACACTGTCTTATTTTTGGGGAAATGGTATACTTGAGCCTTAAGATCCAGTGGAATTTGCTATCCTAGATTTTGAACTTGCTAGGAAGAAACTTGCCACCCTTTCTTTCTTCCTTCCAATTTCTCCTTTTTGAAACGGGAGTGCCTATCCAATGTTTGTTACACAATTGCATTGTGGAAGCACATAACTTATCTGGTTTCACAGGTTTATAGCTGGAGAGGAATTTTGCCTCAGAATAAATCATATCTTGAGCCTCAACAGTAAGTGATTTAGATAATATTTAGATGAGACTTTGAACTTTAAACTTCAGAGTTGGTGCTAGAGCAAGTTAAGTCTCTTGGGGCTGTTAGGACAGAATGAATATATTTTGCATGATAAAAAGATATGAATTTATGGGAGCAAGGGTAGGACGTTATGACCTGAATTCTGTCCCCTCAAAATTTATATGTTGAAGGTTTAATTTCCAACCTGGGTTAGTTCCCTTATATGAAGAGACTCCAGAAAACTTATGTTCTCTCTCTCTCTCTCTCTCTCTTCTCTCTCTCTCTCTCTCTCTCTCTCTCTCTCTCTCTTTCTCTCTCTCTCTGCCATGTGGGAAAAAATTAAGAAAATGACCATCTGTAAGCCAAGAAGAGAAGCCTCACCAGACTCAATCATACTGGCATGCTGATTTTGGACTTCCAGCCTCCAGAACTATAAGAAAATAAATTTCTATTGTGAAGTTGCATGGTCTATGGTATTTTGTTATGACAGCCTGAGATAAGAAAAAGTGACACTATCTAATAAAGAAATGGACAGACAATACTAAAACTCAATATTGACAATACTGAGAGAATTGAATGAATAAAAGAAAACTGAGTGAACTAATCAGGACAGAATGAAAATTATAATGACATATCAGGGCACATCTAGTCAGAAAAGAGAGATGAGGAGTTTTTCATGTCAGGAATTGGTTCAAGGGGAATGTAAAACCAGGCAAAAGTTTATGATATGCATGAAAAGCAGTGAAGTTAAATAGCTAGCTAAAAGAGAGGATATTTGAAATAAGAGATAAAAGCTCAAATTTAGTTTTGAATTACAGGGTAATGATTCATAAATGAAGATGATATATACATTTCTGAGGTGATAGGCATTATCTGGTTGCAGCTGTAGAGATAAATTTACACTGATCATTTCATATGCTTTTCCATACCACTCTTTGAAGGTAATATGGTTAGACCATTAAAGTCCTTTAAAATCCCAAGGTACTGATTCAATTGCATATTTTTAACATGCCTGTTTAGATGAAAGGCATAGTCTGTTACTATTTATAAAAAGGTATTAACTGGCAGAAAGAGTTATTCAAGCCATGATCATGACTTTATTAACAATATTTAGTGCTGTTGTTACTGGAGAATGTGATCCTCCTCCGTGCTGTGTCCAGGTTCTTGGCCTCCTGATCAAAGAATTGAGTGAGGCACTTAAGTACAGGGGTGAAAGAGAAGTTTACTGAAAAGAGAAGTAGAGAAAGCACACTTCTAAGATGTGGAAGCAGGCCTCAAGTAAGTAGAAGTGGCTCAAAAGGCCCATTACAAGGGGCTAAGCCAATTTTATTGCCTTTCCTTGGGTGTGGGGTCTTTTGATTGGCACTTCATTACATCACTTCTTTAGCTATCTTTCCCTTCTATTTCTTCCTATGATTAGTTGCTTAATTTGGGGCACGGCATCCTGAGAATAGGGTGGTAACCACCCTGGCAATGAGTGTTCTATGGGAGGGGTCCTGAGAGCCCCTATTCTGGCTGCCTACTACAAGGGCCAGTAGCCCAGGTGAAACAGCAAAAGGCAAATATAAAACCCATGACCAGGAACAAACAGTCCTTGGGTGGGGATTATGACACTCATGATTTATGAAAAATTGTTCTAGGAAAGCCCTAATCATTGAGATAGCTGTAACCAAGGTAATTGCAAACCCAGGTACAGATGCTAACACTCCCTAATAGTTACCCATAAAAGTTCTCCCAACTTCCTAGAGGTTGCAGATGCCACTTTCAGAGTCAGCCCAGCAGGTCTCTTTAATAAATTTGCTCACTAGCCTGAACTCTCAGTGTGTTCCTCCCTGGTGAACCTTTCATTCTGGGCCTTTCACCTACCTAACCTTCTTGAGAGACAAGATCTCCTTAAACCTCTATGGGAAGTTGAGGGGCTGAAGGTCTCTTCTTCATTATCTACTTCCTGCTGAGTGTGATCCTTGTCCCTGCCTACTGGGAATTCACAGAGCTCTCACCATGACTAGGCTAAATGGGAGGAAGGGTCTCATGATCCATCCAGAGGTTTCATTCAGTTCTTCAAATTAAGTAGATTAGAATTCTTCCTAGGTTATGAGCCACTGGGAAGTGGCCCCTAGACCGGAAGAGATAGATTTGATTAATATCATTAAAAGTATTAATTTGTGAAACAGACTCCAGAACCAAAGATGAAAGGTGCTTAGCCCCTGGGGGTCTGTGGCCTGCCCTCTGGCTTAATCAGCTAATACAGTGGGCAGGGGCATTCCCATTTAAATCCCATCTTTTCTTGTTAAGAAAGAGTGATTAAACTAGAAACAGGAAAGATAATATAAAAATTAAAAAGTGAGGGTTTAAAGAGTTGACTTTTCCCCTACCACAGAGATAACCAAAGTGAGTAGACATACTCCTCAGGAATACACGATATAATGTGAGGCCAGCATTAGAAAAATATTGGAACTTCTATTTATGTTTACTTTAGTCTCATATTTTGGTGAATATTTTATAATACATGCACTAACAATTATGTACATATAATTATAAATAAATATATAGACCCCAATTACTAATAGGACTATGAAACATATAAATTTAAAGATCATTGCTTTAATCAACTGTATTATTCCATAGGTGAAAAACTTGAATATTTTGGTAGGGATCTTGAATGTTATTCCTTAGAAGTTGAAGATCAGCTGAAGGAATTTAAGTATAGTAATGATAAGGTCAATTGTTTTTCAGACAGCTCATTTTTAAGACTCAATGGAAGAGAGACCTAAGGGGGACAAGGAAAAGTGTGGTGTTCAAGGAGCAATCTCCACCTTTCTCCAAGTATGGTAATAGAAATAATGAGGGTTTGGGTTTGAGGGAATGATGATGAAGACTGAAAGAAAGGAACTAAATTCAGAAATAATTAGCAGCTGAAGTTAGCAGGATATACTGATTGATGGAATGAGAAATGTGAAATAAAAAAAATGAAAGCTCACACCAAGGTTTTTAGTTAAATGACCAAAGTTATTTGCAATAAAAAAATACAACTGGGGAAGTTTTAGGGATAACATATGTTCTGTATAGTCATAACCACATTAAGTTTGAATGCTTAGGCATTTGGAAGGTGAAAATACACAGAGAAGAGCTGGGACCTGTGGCTCAGAGGAGAGGTCTGGAGGATGTATAGATTTGAGTCAGAACAGGTACAAGGAGAGGGACTATGGAAGTAAAAACTGTGAGAATATAAAGTAAAAAAGGCAGAAATAAGCATACTGAAAAATATTAAGAGTATTCATATGCCAGGGAAGCAAATGCAAGTTACTTTTATCTGGTTTAAACTTTGTGGCTTGAATTTTTTAAGTGAATGGATGAGATGGAAAATGGTGATTCACAGGTGGTGATATTTTCCAAACTTTGAAAGCATCTGTTAGTCAAGATTGCATCATGAGGTGTGAAAAACACTCACTGTGAAAAATTAGTGGAGTGGTAATTTGTTTTCTATATTACAAAGAATAATGACTTTAGAATTGAATGTTAGAATTAAATTAAATAAATCTTAACTTATGTATTTGCTTTTGTAGAATATTGGCCAAAATTTTAGATAAACAAAAAATAACTCCATCTAAATTAAAATTTCACTTCTATATATTACTTATGAACTTCTGTACTATTATTTCCAGCTTGAACTTAACACAAAGACTGCTGCAACATGTATTCTTAAATAGATCCTCTTATAGATATGATTGAAACTTTTTTAACAGTTGGATTACTGGGCTTAGAAAACATATATGTATTTTTAATGTGAATAACTATTAGAATATTTTCTAGAGTAGCAACAAGAATGAGAAAGATCTTATACCATCACATCACCACCAATATATGACAGCATCTAGCATTTTAATGTTTGACAAATACATGAGTGTAAATGGATAACTAATTCTTGTTTTATGTTTCTAGTTATTAATTAACATGAAGATCTCTTCATTGAACAACTGAACATTTGGACTATGTCTTGTATAATTTCATATTCTTTATTGATTTATTATGGAAATTTGTTTTTCTTTCTGGTTGATTTGCTAGCATTCAGATATATTTTAGATATTATTCATTTGTCATTTCTAGCTGTCTATTCTTGTATGGACATTGGGAATGTCCCCAATCTGTTAACTTGTACTCTGCTGATAGCATCCTTCATTGAAGAAGAAGAAATTATGAATTTTATGTAATTAAACCATTAAATAATTTGCCATTGTATATCCATATGAATGAGAGAATATATTCACTATTTGGTTAAAAAGAATACAGCCAGATTTATGATTAGGACTTTCTGTAATATTTTTGTTTATGCTTGAAATGTTTGTATTATGAAGATTTGAAATGTTCCTGCAGAATAGAACAGACTTTCAAGTACCGGTAATTTGAAAGGATTTTTATATTATTACTTAGAGTTTTAGATTACTTTCCATATTTTTGGCATATTCTTTCTTAACTCTTAGGTCTTTTATTTATTTTTTTATTTACCTCTATTACAAATTGTATCTAGATCTTGGATATATTTTTTAGTTTATTATTGCCTGTGTAGAGATACTATTTATCTTTATATGTTTATATTATTCCAGGATATACAGTGAATTTAATTCTGATACATTATTAATGCTGTTGGCTTTTCAAGGTAAATTATTTTATCAATTTTAGTTTGTGTCTTCATTTTCAAAACTTCTCAACCTTATTGTTTTTTCGTATAGTACTTTTCCAAGACCTCAGTACTCTATTAAAGTGTAAAAGTGATAGTGAAAATCCTTGTCTTGCTCTTTATTTTAACAAGGGACAGTGTCTAAATGTCTTTTTTAAGAAAAATATTTGCTGTCAGTACTTTTATTAGATACTTGCATAAGAAAATTCCTTGTCTTTATAATTTGCCTCTCCTGCCTTTATACAATGTTGATTTATATCAAATATTCGTACATCTGTTAAAGTAATCATGAGTTTGTTACTTCTATCTGTGGCCAATATTACACTGATATCTTTTCTGTTAATCATCTTTGCATGCTTGGGATAAAAGATACTTGATTATGATATATTATAATGATATATTACACTCTGATGGCTTCAGATAGCCAGTATTTCTTTTAAATATGTGACTCTGTGATCATACATGAAAAAGGGCTATAATTTTCTTTTTTTTCTTTTCTCTTTTTCACTGTCTGTAACCAAGATTGGCATAAAAGATCCAGTAATCTCTTAAAATAGCAGTATTTTAGCATCTTTCTCTTTCTTTCTATCAATAGCTACATGGATAAATAAAAAATATAGTTCTTCATAATGTTATCCTATATATCTGTATATATACAGTTTATATTACTTGTTTTTTTTAAAATATTTATTCTATTGTTTTTGACAGAAAGAGAGAAAGAGACAGAAACAGAGAGAAGGGGGAGAGCCCAGAGCAGTCTCCATAGTTGTACGTCATCAGTTTTTCAACATGGTTTTGTTCCATACAGGTGGACAGGGGCCAAACAGGGTGAGAACCAGGCTGGGGGCCTCCCGCATTAAAGGCATGCCCCCATAAGCTGGGGGACATACCAGAAGGCCTCCCCCACGAAAATCTCGCCCTGGTGAAAACCGAACTGGGGGCACACCCCAGTTCAGCATATGGGTCTGTAAGGGTCAGGGCTGGGATTTGATCCTTGGACCCCAAGGCTGCAAAGTGAGCACTTAACACGTTGAATCCATCCTGGCTTCCCCTATATTACGTGCTCTTAATATGTCTCATATTATTACATTTTTAAGGTATCGTTTTAATAATAATGTAATATTCTGTGAAATAAGTAATATTCCATAAAATTATTTAATCTGTGAATTGTTTTAAAAATATTGCATACTAAATATTAATAAAACTATAATGAAATTGTGTGCTTTGGACAAAGCAAATCTCCATACAAGATATTGAGTTCCCTGCACCCCTGGGGTTATGATATCATGAACTTTGTACCTTAGCATGTAGAACAGTATAGGGTACATAGAACATGCTTGATATATATATGTCAGATGAGTGACTGAATGAGAGCGAAAATGGTCATTTTTCTCTCACAAGTGACTGTTGGTTTGGCTAATGAGATTTACTAACATCACAAAATAGATGTTGACTAGTGGATCGACCTAAAAAGCACAAAAACATAGAATCTCTAAAAGAAAAAATTTAAGAACACACCACTCATAGCTTAATTACTTAGCTCCACTTCTGAAACAGTTGATTAATCAAAACCTGTTGATTAACTGACTAAAGACTGATCAGTCTCTGAAGAATGGTGTGTATAATATAAAAAATATTTTGTTTACTCGTAGAAAGTCTATTTTAAAGAAATAATAATTGCCCCTATCTTTAATGTTACTCTGTGCTAGGCTCTTTTCTAATCCTGATCACAATTGATGAAGTAGATACATACCATTATCCCCATATTTGAGATAGCAAATTTAGTTTAAGTAACTCTCAAGACCATGGAGCTAGTACGTGGTACAGACTCAATTATAATTTAGGTCTCTCTGACACCAAAGCTGGGTCTCTTGACTACTATACTTGTGATGTCAAATAAATTTTATTATTCAAATCAACCTGAATGACTGGCACTAGTTGCATAAATTATGAATTAAGCAGAATTTTAAAGAAGCAATTAAGTTTTGATAGGCAGAAAGCATAAACATTAAGTGGCGGCATCAGCCACCACAGTTTGAAGAGGGGTTGGTGGCAGCATTTGTACTTGTTTAACACCTCCCTGCCTCTACTATCTCTTAACACAAATTGAATTAATTAAACGGGTAAGCTCTCTACTAAAATATTATCTCTGCTTACCGTAGATCTCTGGATTGTCTTCATCATGGACTTCTGCCTCCAGCCTCTTACACCTTTCCCCCAACATTTCTGACATACGAATAACAATGACTTTTCTATCTTGTTCTTGGTGTTCCAGGGAGGAAGCTAACTGATCCTATTCTCAGTGGAGAGAGAGGATTCCATCTTCTCTTTATTTTCTTCACGTAACCCATCTCCACAAGGTAGGAAGCAAGAAGATACAGATTGTTATAGCCAAGAATATGCACAATGTCATTCTTTGCAAAACCAGTGATTATATTTTGAGAACTGCTTGTTCTATAAGTAAAATTTAAGTTCGTCAAAGTTTCAAATTGTATTATGTACAAGCAAAGGAAAGGGGTTTGTATTTCATCTGAGTCTTTCATTTACTTGGGATGTTACATTGACACACTAATCATTTATTCCCTGTTTTTTGTTGTTGTTTTTGTTGTTGTTATTGTTGTTGTTTTCATAATCTTTACAAACTTTGTTCTGTTAGTTGGATGATACTGACAGTTACTTTTGAGATTCTCATGCATTTTTTTTTCCCTGTGAATATTACTTACAAAGGGCCTTTTTCCTGGCTCATAGTAGTTGCCATTTTCCAAGGCTAGCATTTTCATTTTGTAATGTGGCTCTCATGAGCAAGGCTCTGCTACTTTTAGTTATCAATAGGGCTACTTCATTAGATAATGTTAGCAATAACTTAATACATTTTGCTAACTGCAGAGGAGCAAGCACACTCCAGAGCTCCAAATTTGATTCATTAGTGAATCAAGAGTCAGCTTCCTATAGAAAGATAGGTCTTTGGCTGAACTTTTGCTGGATATTTAAAAAATGTTAAAATTTAATATTAAAGACAAATGAATTTTAATGTCGACAAAGCCGTTTAGGGTTGTACTGACATGTGCTTCCCGTGAATGAATTCACAAAAAGATATGGAGAAGTTGTTTCAGAAGCTATTGGCAAGTATAGATGGACATAGTGGCAGAGACCTGTTGTAGATGCTTATGTCTACCATTATAATGAGATAATTAAGTTCTTTTGTAAAATTTGGTGCCAAAGAAAAAAAATGTAAGACCTGGATATATTAACATATAACATGGTATACATTTAAGTTGTACAAAGTGATGATTTGGTAAATCCATTCTTAAGAGACCTGGAATTATTCCTACTATATATGTGAACACCTTTGCTTCCCTGTTCCTCTGTCTTCCTGCCTTGTGTCTATGTGCTTCTATGACCTTGACAAAGGAGATAAATTCATAACTTCTCTTCAGAATAAGATCATGTCTTTCCATCTGATGAAAACATTGTGCACAAATGGAATAGGTACACATCTGAAGTAGACTTTGTAAGATGCAGATCCTATTATGACTAGGGAAAGTTTCTTTACATTTTATATTTTGTTATTTATATTCTGAAATTCAACATAAGTTTCAAATACTTTGATTATGTAGATTATATATACACTTGCATAAAACAAAGTTGCATACTTAAAATTTACATTATATACATTTTTAAAATTTGGTATAACCAGTTAATTAAAATTTCCTGGAATATAGCCAATCTTGGGCAGTTTTCAAAATCAAAGTACTTTAATAAAGGAGTCAAAGACTAGGATGGTATTCTACTGAAGAATTCAAAAGGCATAGCCAGGGTCTTTACCTTCTAGACACTTTCTGTCCCTGATACTACAAACAAACATACCAGGATTTTCTTTTTATTGTATGGATTCTAGTTCTACAAGCAAATTGTGTAGTTTCACCCATGCAACATTGAAAAAGAACATTTAATATTATCATTGATGTTAGAATAGTTCTGAAGAATATTCCAACACTGTACATTCGTCAGCAGTTCCTGGGCCAAATGCATTATTGATGTTGCAAGTTGTCTCTGCTGCTTTTTGACCCACTTTGAACTCCTATAAGAAAATTGCTCAAATTTGTTTTTGGTCTAACATTTCCACAGTCTAAAATTAATATAAACTCAACAGCAAGTAATAAGTTATTAGCAAAAAAAGTTTAGTGAGGACTGTGCATGAAAACGATGTATAACATAACCACATTTACTTAAGAATATATTCCAGGGGAAGCTGGGATGGCTCAGTGGGTTAAGTGCTCACTTTGCAGCGCCGGGGACCGGGGATCAAATCCTGGCCCTGGCCCTGGCCTGTGCGGAACCATGTGCTGAACTGGGAGCTCCCCCAGTTTAGTTCTCTCTCTGTCTCTGTATCTCTCTCTCTCTCTGTCAAAAAAAAAAAAAAAAAGAATATATTCCAATATCAAAGGCAAATTTCAGCAATGCAAAAACCAGTTATGTTTGCACCAACTTAATGACTAATAGAATTTCCCAAATGTATTTCATATTTTATTCACCCAACCACCTATCAAATCACATTTATTAAACTTATCACACCTTTGTTTTTATTGTCCACAATATCTGAATGCCCCATTCACCATTTCCATCGGTTGGACTGCTACCCTTTCATCAACGTGTTTCTCGAAAATCTTCCTAGCTATTTGATAAGGTGAACTTTTGATCACCCTCCAGGAAAGTAACATTTTAATTCTTTAATTTCCCATAGCATTTTATTTACCTTCTCTGGCTATATTATATTATGAATCTTAATGTAGCTATTTTATTGATTAAACAACTTATTGAGAATGAAGTTATATTGCTACTAAACTTTCAAAGCAAACGTGAAACTTCATTTTAGCAATTATTATTATCAACATTAATCTTATTTTACTACTCACTACAAGTTTATTGAAACATAGGTTATAATGTACTTATTGTCCCAGTCTCTGAAGTAATTATTATAGTAATGTAGATATATACAGCAAACTAATGTGTGTTTTGAATTAAGTTGATACTGACTACATACTTTTGATCGAAATATTTAAATATATACATACATATGTATTTTTTAAAATAAAATATTCACATAACAGAATTACTTATTTCAGAATCGTATTTAATCACCAGAAGTACGTTCTATATGTTGTAATTATAACACATTTATGAAAGCAATGAAAAACTCCATCTAATAAGTTATCTCTCTTCACTTCCTATAAAACACGTAAATCAAAAGACATAATCCAGAAAAACTAAGCAGCAGTTCAAAATTGGCATTATAATTACCTTGGGAGCTTTTGAAAATCTCAGCGCCCAGGATACATGCCAAACAAATTAAATCAGAATCTCTAGGGATGGCACACATACATCGGTGTTATTTAAATCATATCCATCAACATATAAAAAGAATAATGTACTATGACCAAGTGGCATATATTCCAGGTACACATGACTGGTTTAAATTAGAAAACTAATAAATGTAATCCCCATATTAATTGTCTAAGGAAGAAAAAAACACATAGGCCTATCAATTGATGCAAGATAAATTATGTGACAAAAATCTAACACCCATTCAAAATGAAAACTTTCAGTCAACCAGGAATAGAGGGTAACATTCTCAAATTAAGAACGCATCTACAAAAACCTTTACAGTGAAAGAATAATGAATGGCAAAATTAGAATGTTTCCTCCTAAACTAAAAATACAAAGCAAGGATACCTTCACTCAACACTTCAGTATAGTATCAGAACTCTTAGTCTGTGCAATAAGGCACAAGTGAAAATAAAAAGGATACAGATTGAAAATAAATAAATAAAATTCTATTTCCAGATGACAAATTGTCTGTGTTGTAAATTCCAAGTAATCTGTAACAGAATTAGAACTACTTAATGAGTTCAGCAAGGCACCAAGATATTATAGAAGATCAATGCACAAAAAGCAATTATAAATTATACTAGAAATGGACAAATAGAAATTAAAAAAATTAAAGCAATACCACTTAAAGTCACTACAAAAATAAAATAGGTATGGACTCTATAAAACACATATTCATAAACTAAAAATTATAAACACAGAGAAAAGAAATTAGACCTAAATAAGTGGAAAAACATACAATTTTTATGGATTAGAAGACGGAGCATAATAAAGATGTTAATTAACCTTAAATTGATCTATAGGCTTAAAACAATTTCTATCCAAAACTTTTAGCAGCTATTTCTTTTTTCAGATATAAACAAGCTGATTCTAAAATTCATATGAATAGGCAAAGGAGGGGATGCTGACATAGGTCAGCACGTTGAGTTCTTACCTTGCAATTGTGAGGTCTAGGGATTGAATACTGGCCCCAGTCCATGCAAACCCATATGCTGAACTGCAGTACAACTGGTAAATGCTGGGATGGCAGCCCCACATCCACCTGCATGGAAATAAACAATGTCATAATTATTGTACAATTATGGAGACTGCTTTGGGCCCTGCCCCTTCTCTCTCTCTCTCGCTCTATCTCTCTTTCTCTCAAACAATAAAATGAATCTTTAAAATAAAAGCAAAGGCAAAGGAAGTTGCATAGCTAAAATAATGTTGAAAAGGAATAATAAAAGTTGAAATCATACTACTCTATCTTAAGACTATCTAGCCATACTAACCAAGACAGTGTGGTATTAAAGGAGAGACAGACACATTAAAATACAATTTCTTTATATATTATATGGAATAGAATAGAGAATACAAGATAGACCTACACAAATATGCTGAACTGATTTTTGACAAAGATACAGAAACAATTCAATAAAAAAGTGTAGTCTTTTCAATTATTTTGAAACAATTGAACTTTCATAGGCAAAAATATTATTCGGACCTCAATTTTACTCCATAAAAATGTAACCCCAAATTGGTAAAATACATAAATTTAAAATCATCAAACTATAACTCATTCAGAAGAAAACATAGGGGAAAATTCTTGTGACTTAAGGTTAGGTGGAGAGTTTTTAAACTTTGACACCAAAAGCATAATTAAATAATAATAATAAATTACACTTCATCAAAATTAAAGTTATTTTTCCTATGAAACATCCAGTTAAAAAGACAAAAAGTTAAGCCACAGACTAGGAGATAATATTTGCAAAACACATAAGAAGTCGAATCCTATCCAGAATATATTATAAAAAGGAATTATATTTCACCCCAAAGGATATGCCAATATCAAATAAATACATAAAAAGCTATTCAACATCAAAGGCCAAAATATGGCACAAATTAGAGCCACAACGAGATACTACACACACCAATCGAAATGGCTAAATTAAAAATACAATAGCAAGTGCTGGCAATGATGCAAAGCAATTAGCTCACTCTCACCTTGTTGCTAGAAATGAAAAATGGTATAACCAGTCTGCAAAACATTTCCACAGTTTCTTATGAGGTTATACACGCACTTGCCATATGACCCACTAATCACTTCTGTGAGTACATTTATTCTAGAGAAATGAGATTTGTGTCCATTCAAAACTCTGTATACAGTTGTTTATAGCATCTTTGTTTTTAATAGACAAATACTGGAAACAACCTAAATGTCTTTCAATACATAAATGGATAAACAGCAGTGATACATATATACCATAAAATGTTACTCAGTTATATATAAAAAAAACTATTGATTCATAACACACCTACTAAGATAAATTTAAAGGATGTTATGGTGAGTGAAAAACAAAACCAATCTCAAAAGGTTACACATGGTATGACTGTGTAATGTATACCTCAATTAACATAGAGCTCTTTCAAAATGACAATACTGCATTGATGGAGAAAAAGCAGCCAGGAATTAGGGTTGGAATAGAGTATGACTATAAAGGGCAAGTAATAGGAAGGTTTTTTTTGGGGGGGGGGGCAATAAAACTGATACGTGTCATGGTTTTGGTGATGTTGGTTAAATAAGTGTATTCAGGTGATAACATTTCATTGTACTACACACTAAAAAACAACAAAAAATAAGTGCATGTAAACACTGGTATAAGAGTGATGTTTACAGTTGAGTTAATAATATTATACTAATATCAATTTTCTGATTCTGACAATGTACTTTGGCTATAGTTGTTATCACAGGGGGAAGATGGGTAAAAACTCTAATATTTTTGCAACTTATTGTGTCTTAAATTATTTCCAAATGAGAAGTAAAAAACAAAAGTGGAGCTTCCACTATGACCAAGGTTAGGTTTCATGTGCAAGAGACACCAGAGTACTTTTCCCCTCAAGGAGCTCATGGTAAAGCAGTGTTTGATCTTTAACTGAAATAGGAAACACAGCAGGAGAAGCAAGTAGGAGAATGGAACTTCAAATACGCCTGTAGAAATCCAAGTGTAAGTACAGGAGATCGTGGGATGGAATTAAAGTTCAGAAGAGATGATGAATATACAGGTTTGGGAGTCAACAGTTTAGGGTGAGATTATTAAAAGAATACATGTTATGAAACAGGACCAAGCAAGGTACCTTCATAATCGCTGGACCTGTCCTCCTAAGTGGCACAGCTATACCAGCTTGGGTGGTCTCTTCTCCTTCCATGAATGTATTGGTCCTATAATGGAGGTCATAAATTCAAACTCCAAGAAATAACATAAATTTGTGATTTGAGCCCACTGTGTAGGACTCATGTAGAATGAAAAGGAAGCATGCCTTGTTTAAAGTCATGAAATTCATATTTTGTGCAAACACTCTTATGCTAGCCAAACAAAACAAGATTGCATCCAGCTTCTGCCAAGAGCTGCTGATTTGCCATTCCTGTCAGGCATGTGAGCTGGCTAGTTTACTAATTTCAGATTAAATGATGACATTTCCATGGCTTCATATGTTACCCTTTTAAGATATTTGCATTTTGAAAAAGATTTTTATGAGATGCAATATTTTTAGCCCATAGGAATTTTACACAAAGAAACACTCTAACATATTACATGGGAGTTATTTAAGCAATGCTCTCTAAATTACACTATAACAAGTAAATCACATGAAAAGCCAACCCTTGTTTAAAAAATATGTCCATAAAACACAGTGAAAATGACCTTTGAAATTCTCTGTTTATTTGATCAAAATTAGTTATTTTTAATCTTTTATTGATTGACTTGTTAGAAATGCTATATAAATATAAATACATGTTCTTCCTTATACACATTAGTTTTTAATGTGAAGAATTTCATTTATCTCTTCAGGTAACAAGTTAATCAATTAACAAGGAAAGGTTTTGGCACATGGGACACTAATCAGTTTTATAATTATGATGGGAATCAGACACTTTACCTGCTAATATTAGTGATTCAGGTGACTGAGCAATTAGATATAAATTATTTCTGCAAAGACTCATCTCAACACTGATAGCAAAACAGGGAATAGAAATAAGCTAATTAAAAAAAAATCAGATTACAGTAAATATTTAATAAGCCCTATAATAATGTATATTGTATTAAGAAATCTAGATGCTATGTAAGATGAAACCTGAACGTAAGTGTGCCTTATCAAGAAACTCTTTACCCTGGTCTACACAGTCCTGTATGATTTTTGTCCATGTCTACATCCACTTTTTCCCATCTACTAAGTTCTAGTTGTATGATTTTGTTTTTCTATTATGTTAATATGGCAAAGCTGTTCTAGCTTTAGGATCCTTATATTAGCTGTTCCCTTTGCCTGGAATGATCATCTGCCACATACTTGAATTTTTTGATTACTTCTTGTCATTCATATTATTGTTGAAATCTTACAAACTCAGACAGGCCTTTCCAGAACAACTAATTTAAAATAGTTACCTAATAAATCTCTATAACATAACTTTATTTAAATTATCTGCATGCACTGATTGCTATTTTTTTTTTTTTTACTTGTACATTGGTTGTCTCTCTTGCATCTCCATTCTCCTCTGAGATTCATCAAAGCTGGCAAATAATGTAAGCTCTTCTAATAGGCTTAATGGTAGCCTCCAAAAGATACGTTCATGCCCTAATTTCCAAAATCTGTGAATATAGCATTATACAGCAAAAGGTGTGATAAAGTAATTTTTTTTTCTTCAGCTTTGTGACTAGTATGTCATAATTTTGTCCTTTCAATATTCTGATGAGAAAAGCACTTAACCATCTGTTAGGCATTGGTTATTCAATCCAAAATGAAAATAAATAAATATAAGATAGATTAGATAGATAGATAGATAGACAGATAGATAGACAGATGGATGATAGATGGATGATAGATGGATGGACAAATAGAGCTTCAAACAATATATTTTGGTGGGCTTTCATACGGGTAAGTTATATTTCTTCTTGTGATTTTCTACTTACTTCATTATTTACAATAAATATGCATTAATTATATAGTTAGTAAAACACAAAACAGCAGTAATATGCATAAATAATTTGAAATAAACTTTAAAAATTAGAAAAAGTGATAAAATATATAGAGATAAAATTACTGAGTGGTAATAATGTACTGAAACAGCTTCAATATATCTGTGTTAATATCAATCATTTTCCTTTACAGTTTTGGGGTGAAGCATCTTAATTCTGAGAGGGTAGAATTCTGTCCCTGATTTTAGTCTTGATAATCTTTTGTCATCAACTTTCTGTAGCTTTAACTTCCATTCTCCCTTTTCAATCTCTTGGTTCTGGCCTATTACTACTAATATTAGAGATTTCTGCTCATAAAAATTGTTTGTTTCTTTGTCTTAGAGAACATCTGTTCTATTTCCAAAAAAGCTCAACAACTCTATTTCTATTTTCCTATTTTGATTTCTAATTTTAATTGCATGAAGCCTTATTACATCATGCATTCTCAGGAACGACGTTTCTTGCACAATTCTTTCAGAAAGTGGACCTGTTCTGACTATGACTATACAAGGTACATTGTGAAATATTCTATTTCATATATTTAGCATTTGCCATAAAGTTCTGCTCTACTATTCTTGGAATGCTCTTTCTTCACTGATGATAATATTTTTTCTACCACAGACATTTTCTTTTTACAATATTCAGCCCTGAGATTAGACTTATTTTAACCCTCTATGATTTTTCACTTTTATTGCTTAATAGTAATTCACACCAGAGTTTGAGTTTTCTTGACTTCAAATTCTACTAAAATAATTAGGGTAAAAGAATCCTGAAATAATTTATTGGAAACTCTTACGTGTTTTTGACTAGTACTACTTGATATTGAGTGGGGGTTGGTCTGGGAGAGGGTTTCTGTGGGATTTGATAACATATTCCATTAGTCTAGCAACTCAGTTAATTTTAGTTTCCAAAAAGTTTAAATTATTTGGCCATCTTTTCAGTGCTAAATTTTAGTTTTATTTGAGGATAATTACATTGTAACCTATAATATTCATTATTTTTTAAATATATGGGCAAGTATAAGACATATTTTCAAAAATATTCCAAGGTCATAACAATATAATGCACTTTAGGCATGTGTATGTATATATATTTATATATACATACATAAATACATATATGTGCGTTTTTATTATAATATTGAAAATCTTCAAAATCTGTGGTTATTTTGTTTCCTTTTCTGATAAATTCTTAGAGGTAAGTGTTTCAATCTCATTAATTTCTCAATATATTTATAGTAGTTTCTCCTTTATTGTGCTTCTCTAATGTGTTTTTTTAAAGATTTATTTTATTGTTTTTGACAGGGACAGAGAGACAGAGACAGAGAGAAGGAGGGGGGCCCTGAGCAGTCTCTATAGTTATATGTGACCAGTTTTGCCACGGTTTTGTTCCATACAGGTGGGCAGGGGGCCATGCAGGGCAGGAACTGGGCTGGGGCCCTCCCTCATGGGAAGCACACCCTACTTCAGCATATGGGTCTGCACAGGCTGAGTCTAGGATTCGATTCTTGATCCCTGGGGCTGCAAAGTGAGCGCTTATCCCACTGAGCCATTCCAGCTTCCCCATTGTTTTATATCCTTCATTAGACAGTATCACATTTTTTAGTGCTTTTGTCTTTTTTTTTTTAAGATTTATTTTTATTGTTTTTGACAGAGAGAGAGACAGAGACAGAGAGAAGGGGGAGGACCCAGAATAGTCTTCATAGTTGCACATCATTGGCTATTCCACATATTTTCATTCCACAGGTGGGCGTGTGTCTGCACAGGGCAGGAACTGGGCCTGAGTCTCACCCTGGTGAGAACCAAACTGGGGGCACTCCCCAGTTCACATGTGGGTCTGCACGGGCCGGGGCCGGGATTTGATCCTAGGTCCCTGGCGCTGCAAAGTGAGTGCTTAACCCACTGAGCCATCCCAGCTTCCCCCTGCTTTTGTCTTTAAAGTTCACTTCACATGATATTATTGTTGTCCCAGGGATCATAGTATTCCTTATTTTTTATGATTTTCAAACTATCATCTTCATTTCATATAACTAAGGTGATCATACATCCTAAATTGCCTTGAATAGCCAGCCCCATTTTGTACTTATTTTATCAATGCAGTTATTAACTTCCTTCACTTTTAAAATCCTCCTGATCTACCAAGGAAATGATGTGGTCTTTCTATTTACAAAAAGCTCATACTTTGATTTTGATTTTTTTCCTGGCATGGGAGTCATTGCTGTAATAGAGGAAATTGTCCCATTTAAAATGTATTCTGATGATTTATAAATTTGTTTTTTCTTCCTCCTTAATTGATTAAAGTAATCTTCATACTTGGTATAAAACTTTTGATGTGTGTTATTTTTATATCTTTCCATTGTTTGTTTGTTTTTTGTTTTAATACTTTTATAAAATAAGTCAGTCTACATGGTTTACTATGTTTTTGCATTCTGAAAGTATCTTCATATTATCTATCACCAAACTAAAACTTTTTTTATAAAATTAAAAATAATCAATATCCATTTTAGTAAATGTTTGTTTTATTATAATATTAAAATAAAATGACTCATACTCTTATTTTTATTTAGCAAATGAAAATGATACCCTCATTAGATACTTAGTTCTGTTTCTCTCTCTCTTTCTCTTTCCCCCTGTAAATATTCCCCCCTGTGTTCTGGTGTAGTAGTCTATAATTTATATATATATATATAGATATATATATATATTTTTTGTTCATTGAAAATCTGTCTTTCTATGTGGAAGCTTGTAACATTTGTTCTTTATTTTTGGAATGTAGAAATGTTAGGATATACCAAGGGAAAATCTGGGTGTGTGTCTTCTTTATTTTTTTTCTCCATTAACCCTATGTAATTACCCATTTCCTCTAAGAGAACCAGCATTTAGAAAAGAATTTTTCTGTCAGGTCTTTAATTATTATATCTCAGCATATTTTACTATTTCTCAGGAAAAATATTATGTGCATGTTAACGCTCTTAAATCTGTTCTTGGAGTTTCTAGTAATATATATATATCTATATCTATATCTGCTAAGCATTATGGGAATTTTTTAAAGTTTGATTGTGAAACCTACTACTTAGTTCTAGGACATGTTTTATTAAGATTTTCAGTTTTGTTTTTTTCAGTTTATCTATTGAAATTTTAAATTTAGGAAGTATCCTATTTTCATACATTATTTTTGTGTCCTATGTTTCTTTCCTTGAGAGTTCTTAATATCATTCATGAATATTTTCTATTGCCGCAAGAGAAGCTAACAATTTTAACATTCAGCTTTATTTACTTTCACTCACATTCTCAAGTCCTTTTAAATGGGCATACTTACCTTTGTTTTCATGGACATTGTTTCCCAGGGAGGTAAGTTGTCCCAGGCATCTCACATAGTGGCCACTGGCAGGAAGTGATAAGCCAGTTACAGAACATGAACTTCTCCAGGAGATCGCTGACTGACATGGGAGAGGTAGTAGCTTCTCTGCACCTGAGCTTCTTTGGGTACAAGTGAGGATGGTGCAATCCTGCAAGACACAAAAAGAAAATTAAGTGCACCTGGATAGTCCTCGCCAGTGGTTCCATCATCAACTCGATCAGGCTGAGCAATATAGCAGAGTATCTCCAAGACTGGCAGGTTCCTCTTTTTGCTTCAAACTGGCAAAGTGAAAGCAATGTCCTGACACCTGAAATAGCTGAGTATTCTGTGGGTCTTTCCCTAGATTGTACTGGAAAGTTGGGAGCCCTTTCCTCACCCAGGCATCCCAGAAAATTTTCCTTTGGGAAATTTCATGGCTTACTTTCAATGCACTAAGATTCCTCCAGCCACCCAGCTGATTTATTTTATTTTTTGAATACCTTTGGCAATAACTTAGAAAACAGAAGAGTTAAAGATGTATGTTTCCACATCTTCTCTGAATCATGCTTTGGGTATCTGATTTTCTTTATATATTATAACCACCTAACAGCCAGTATATGGGAAACTGAAAGAGTAGGTTATTGTGATTAAGGAGGCATATTTGGGGGAAGCCGGGATGGCTCAGTGGGTTAAGTGCTCACTTTGCAGCCCCGGGGACTGAGGATCGAATCCCGGCCCCAGCCTGTGCGGACCCATGTGCTGAACTGGGGAGTGCCCCCAGTTTGGTTCTCACTGGGGTGAGACCCCAGCCCAGTTCCTGCCCTGTGCATCCCCACGCCCACCTGTGGAATGAAACTATGTGGAAAGACCAATGATGTGCAGCTGTGGGGGCTGTTCTGGGCCCTCCCCCTTCTCTCTATCTCTGTGTCTGTATCTCTCTCTCTCTCTGTCACAAACATTGAATAAATCTTTAAAAAAAAAAAGGAGGCATATTTGAAAAAAGTCATAATGATGGTGAAGATAAATACACATTATTGTCAAGGAGATAAAAGAAAGACACAAAAATAGCAGTAGAGAATAGACCCTGTAATCACATTCATTTACTCATTGTCAATCAATAAATGTTTATATATTTGCATCCATTATATGCTATGCATTCTTTTTCTGTTTGCTTGTTTTTGCTGGGGATACAAAGATGAGTAGGACTGAATTCTCCTTAAAGGACTCACAAACTGAAAGGTTTAATAGCATTAGTTGCAGCAATAGTATACATGTAGTAATTAGCATTTCTTGTGCACCTAGAACAGTTCATTTCTAAGTGCTCTGCATATGTTTTCTCATTTAAAATGCATTATCTCACTTAATTTTCCCATATTTCTATGAGATAGGACTATTGTTATCCACATTTTACAATTTAGGAAACAAAGTAATTGGGACACAAAACAATAAGATTACACAAATTGTTTAGATGGGTACTTGAATTCAAATTCAAATAGTCTAACTCCAGAATCACTGTATTAGATACTATGATGTCTAGAATTACAAGTTATAAAACCATTTTTAAAAATGCAATAGAGGGAAGTGAGGATGGCTCAGCGGATTAAGCACTTGCTTTGCTGCCCCAGGGTCCGAGGATGGAATCCCAGCCCCAGCCAATGCAGAACCCTAAGCTGAACTGAGGTGTGCTTCCCATGCGGGAGACCCCCAGTTTGGTTCTTGCCTCACTGTTTGGCCCCTGGCTCAAGGAGGTGTGCCTCCCATGCGGGAGGCCCCCAGCCCAGTTCCCGCTCTTCATAGCCCCTGCCCACCTGTGTAGAATGAAACTGTGCTGAAAACTAATGACGTACAACTATGGAGACTGCTCTGGGCCCTTCCCCTTCTCTCTGTTTCTGTCTTTCTCTCTGCCAAGAACAATAAAATAAATCTTAAAAAAAAAAAAAAGCAATAAAAGAGACTTAAATAGTCATCCAGGCAGAACAAGGTAGGTATGGAAGATCTCCTTCATAATCCCCGCAATGATTGTCATAATGTTAACCCTATTGGGTTAACTGAGAAGGTTTGTATTAGAAGAGTTATACTTTGAAAAAAGAGCTTGACAGAGAAAAATTTTCTTGTTTGAGAGAAACATGATAAAATAGAAAAAATGTAATACAGTATAACTTAGTTTTAGACAGATAATTAACTTTGAATCCTTGACTATATGAAAAGTTAATTTTTTAAATTACTTTACATACATCAGTTCTTACAAGATACATTACAGAACTAAGAAAATACAAAGTAATTTTTGTGAAAAGGAGAAAAATATTCTATAATGTTGAATAATATAAATCATTGAAAATTCTTATAAACAGAGTACATATACCTTATTTCCATTTGATTCAATAAAAAAGAAAAGAAAAAGCATTATTTTAATTTAATCATTCATACACTTAAGGCAATATGAGTATGATGATCTTGGAATTTTTTGGTATGCGTAATAGTTTAGTTTTTATAATTCCAATAAGATACAATTTTGTTAACTTTTCTAATATAAACTGTTTCCCTTACATCTTTCCAATACAACATATGGCAAAATAAATTGTTGTCAAGCCAAATGTATCCAATAAACCATGTCTATCATAAATCAGGTTTATAGAAAATCCAGAGATTAAATTTTATGTATTGTCTTTCCTATAGGAAAAATATATTAATTGAAGAAAATTGTAAGAAATATAAACTTTTTTGGAAGAGTGGAAAGAAAGAAGACTCTCAGGCCTTACATTTACATTTTTTCTAAGATTAGTCTTAACTCTTCTAATATCCCTATTTTCAAAGACAGTGAAACTGAAATAACTTTAACTTGAGTGCACATAGCCCTCCATTTCTGTGTTCACCTCTGTGTAGATTTCTTAGCAATTACTATGTATACATTTATTTTATACATAAACAGAATGGTTTTATTTTTCTCCTTCTAGCAATTGTCAAATTTGGTCTTGCCTTAATGCAGACTAAGATTTTCAATGTAATGTTGAGCAGAATTATGAGAGCAGATAACTTTGTATTATTCCCAGTCTTAATATTTAATCAATAACTATGATGTTAGGTATATATTTTTTTTAGTAGATGCTCATTATTGGATGGAAGAAATTCTCATCCAATAAAGAGTTGATGATTTTAACATTATTTGCTGAGATTTTAAAATTACAAATGAGTGTTGAAGTATGGTATTTTACCATGTACAATGCACTCCCCACCCCCTCACCCCAAATTTGTGAGGGAAAAATAAGGACACACATTATACATGATCAGTACTAATTTCTTATCTATATAAATGTTTTACATTATTTTATTGATGCTAATGAGTTAAAAGTATAATTCTAGAAATCAACAATGATATCCACACACAAAACAATACCCTGGAATATGATAATCGTCTTGGCTCAGGCCCCAACTTGTCCAGGATTGCACCAGGCTTCAGCCTCCCACACCTCTACCCTTGTTAGTTTTGGTTTCCAATTCACCAGGGGCTGCATTTCAGCCCATGTTCCCAGGCTCTCAGCTTACTCCTTTTCCTTGGCCTTCTGTAATGGGTAAATATCATAATTTGTTACCAGTACATAAAATGTTTTGCACTTTGTTCTTGTGTTTTGTAATTATTTGTTACATAAACTTTTTTGTACCATAATATGTTAAAAAATAAATGCTAAAATTTTTTATAATACAAAAAACAAGTACCTAATTATAGACAAATAAAAATTTGAATTGAAAAATTAAAACAAAAAAATTTTTTTCCTCAAAGTTGAGCCCAAAACATGGATGTGCATTATACACAGTGGCACATTATGCATGGCAAAATATGGTACATCAAGTGCTGTTTCTGCATGTATTTACATTTATATACTCTTGCACATTTAGTCTGTTAATATAGTGAGTTATACAATTAATTATTTAATGTTG
The DNA here is from genome assembly GCA_004027555.1 of Craseonycteris thonglongyai. Classification (NCBI taxonomy): domain Eukaryota; kingdom Metazoa; phylum Chordata; class Mammalia; order Chiroptera; family Craseonycteridae; genus Craseonycteris; species Craseonycteris thonglongyai. The sequence goes on from PVKE010005444.1 coordinate 46,071, forward strand.
AGCCAATCTTGCATTATTGTACTTTTCTTTAACACATTGTTAAATTCCCTAATTGTCAACATTGATTTTTATCTATATTGTCAAGAGAAATATTGTTATGAAATTTTCCTTTTCTGTAATGCCCCTATATCAGGATTATATTGGCTTCATATAATAAATCAATAAGTATTCACTTCTGGTCTATTTTCTAAGCCAGAAATATCTAAGATCTATATAATTCCTTCCTTAAATGTGTAATAGAATTTACCAATAAAGAAATGTTGGCTTGGAGTATTTTTTGTCAGAAGTTTTAGTTATAAATTTAGTTTATAGTTTAGTTCAGTAAATTACCATCTGCTGGATAAATACATGTTTGTTTTATTAAATGTATTTAATATAATATTTAAGAAGCATATTACTATATAAATAATTCTATTTTATGAGTATATATTTGTTTCTTATTCATTTTGATAAATTGTGTTTTCAAGAAATTTTTTTTATCCAAATTGTCAATTTTATTACTATAAATTTATTTATAATTATTTTCTCATTGTTTTAAGTTATTGGGCTATCTAGTGATAGGACTTTTTATTTTTTAATTCCTCATGTTGGTAATTTCTGATTACTCTGACTCTTTTTTCTTTTACAGATTTTAACAAATGTTTAGTGGTTGTTAGTAATAATTTCAGAGAATGAAATGTGTTAATTTGGCTTTGTTAATATTTCTTATTGAAGATATTTTAAATTACATTAATTCTCCTATTTTTTATTATTTTTCTTCTCTTAATTTACTTGAAAATTATTTGAGTCCTGATATTATTTATTTGTACCTCTCCTTTTTTGTTACTTAATTTTTCATATCCTGACTTCTTTCTATTTATCTAATATATATTTTTGTTTTCATTTTTATCTCCATTAGTTTTTTAGTTTTTGTTTAGGTTTTTTTGATTGTTTGTGTTGGTCATACTAAATTTTAGCATCATTGATTTACTGATTACCCTAGAAATTACAAAATGCAACAACAGCTTAAAAAGAGTCTACCTCAAGCTGCAAGTGGCCCAGAATGGCTCTGAAAGTGGCCCAATACAAATTTATAAGCTTTCTTAAAATATTATAAGATTTTTTTTGTGATATTTTTCCTTCTTTCTTTCTTTTCCTTTTTTTTTTTTTGGCTCATCAGCTATCGTTCATGTTAGTATATTTTATATGTGGCCCAAGACAATTATTTTTCAGGGAAGCTGGGATGGCTCAGTGGGTTAAGTGCTCACTTTGCAGCCCCGGGGACCGAGGATCAAATCCCAGCCCCAGCCCATGCGGACCCATATGCTGAACTGGGGAGTGTCCCCAGATCAGTTCTCACCGGGGTGAAGACCCCGGCCCAGTTCCTGGCCTGTGCAGCCCCAAACCCACCTGTGAAATAAAACTATGTGGAAAAACTGATGATGTACAACTATGGAGACTGTTCTGGGCCCTTCCCCTTCTCTCTGTCTTTGTCTCTGTATCTCTCTCTTCCTCTCTCTCTGTCAAAAACAATAAAAAAAATATGGGGAAGCCGGGATGGCTCAGTGGGTTAGGCGCTCACTTTGAAGCGCCCGGGACCAGGGATCGAGTCCTGGGCCCGGCCCGTGTGGAACCATATGCTGAACTGGGAGCTCCCCCAGTTCAGTTCTCTGTCTGTCTCTGTCTGTCTCTGTCTCTCTCTCTCTCTCTCGCTCTCTCTCTCTCTGTCAAGAATAAATAAATAAATAAAAAATATTTATCTAACATGACTGTTATCCTTTTAAAAAGAAGAATTTTTAAAAACAATAAAAAGATAAATATTAATAAAAAAGGCAATTATTTTTCTTCCAATGTGGTTCAGGGAAGCCAAAAGATTGGCTCCCCAATCTACCTTATGTAGTATTTTAATTATCTCCCATAAACCTTAATATGGTTTAACTTTCATTGTCTCTTTCTTTATCTTCTATGATACAAATAGTATGAGACATTCTTATGTCTGATATCTCTGTTATGTCTTTTGTGTTTTTTTATTCTATTTCTTTCCCTCTCAATTTCAGTCTGGATGTTTTCTATCATCTAGTTTGTTAAGCTCTTTTTTTTTTTTATAGCTATATTCATACTATTGTTAAAGCTATATGATACGTTCTTTATTTCACATACTTTTGTAGCTTCAGAATACTCATTGAATTATTTTCCTAGATTCTAATTTTTAATTGAAATACTCTGATTTATCCAAGATTTCTACATTTATTATTTTTCTTTTACATATTAAATGTAGTAAAGTTCTTGTTGCTGACCATAATATAAGGATCACTTCTTTGGTTACATCTATTGACTGCTTTAACTCCTTTTTAACATTAAAAGTTTTCTGCCTCTCAACATATCTGATAATCATTGTTTTATAAAGTATATTGACAATGGTATAATCTAGAATTTATGGATAATATTATTTTCCTCTGAAGAGTAGTGAGTTTTCTTCTGTTTAGCAGTTATATACCTCCTAATCTTTCTGATCCTATTGAGTATAGTTTTAGGCTTATATAGGGAAGGTCTATTTAAGTGTTTTCCTTTCTTCTAGGCTAGGGCACTGCCTTTCCTCTTATGTTTTACAGCTAGGATATGTGTTCTCTGGAGTCTCAACTCAGTCACCAAGGCATGCACCAAGATACCTTCACTTTGGCTAGGCCCAAATGTCAACATCTAACATTGGTAACCTTTAAAATATCTGATCAGCTCTCAGTTTTCCTTCAATTGAGTTCTCTCTCTCTCTCTTTCTCTCTTCCCACACCTCCAATACTCTCAGTCTTTGTATGCAATGTTTAAAAGTTGTCTAAATACCTGACAGAAATATTTCACATATTTTTTAGGGCTCTTAGTCTGCAATTACCTTCTCTCTAGTACCCTGACCCCTCCCATGTCTGCGTTGCCTTTGGAGCATTGAATTTCATCTGTTCATTTCACCCTGTAACTATCTCTTTCTGCACTATAGGTCAGAAAATGCCTTCAGGTAGATCATTAGTGTAATTATGGGTCTCTCCTGGTATGTTATTTTTCCCTCAGAATCATAGCCCAGTGTTGGTTGTTGCATAGTACCTGCAAAGAATTTTTTATACCTTCTTATATCTTTTTTATTTCAACTTATTTTTAGTTATTTAGGAGTAGAGGATAACTCTGTCATGGATAGGAGCCACAAGAATTTTCAAATGAATACATTTAGGCAAAGTAAGATGAGATTCCATACACACACATACCACACAGACACACTTGATCATCATTATATAAATAACTAGGACACTTCATATCTAAATTACATCATGGCAATAGTTGCTTTGAAGAGTTCACCTATTGATAGCTCTGGGGAAAGTATAATTTTTTTTGAATTCAAGTTGTATTTGATAAAGTTTCAATGACAAATTAAATGTTTTCTTCAAGTAATATTTTGTGTTGAACATAGTTGCACATTTTCATTCAAGGAAGTGTTTGACATTTAAAAACTGAATCAATACATATATCTAGTCCCATTTTATAGTTGAATTCTTCAAGTTTCAAAAGAATATATAAAATTTCAACTGACCATGAAACCATCGAATGGCATTTGTTCTAGTGTAATCCATCCAGACTATATCAGAACTTTCCAAAATAAATAATGTCATCTCTGGAATACTTCTGAAGATATGGCAGGATACTTTGGGCTTAAATTATGAAGATTCTAAAATAAAACTAATTAGTAAATAAAACTAATTAGTAAAACTAATTCAGCTCAAAAGCATACTGAATATTGGATACTGAATATTCAAGAATAGGCAACACATCTTTGAGAAACTCAAAATCAGGCATAGCACAGAAAGGCCACAGTGTAATACATACTACAATTGAGGTGAGTGTTCAGCGCTTTGAGGACAAAGATGTGGGAGCAAACACATGGTTACAAGGTGGGATGGGGAGAGGAGGATAAAACAGATAAAATAATAAGGCTTTATGCTATCAGTTTATTGCCCAACAATTTAATGCATAACTCTTAGATTCTGATTGAGCTAATAACAAAAACTCAACAATCCAAACATTGTGAAATGACAATATAGATGTGTGTGTGTGTGTGTGTGTGTGTGTGTGTGTGTGTGTATATATATATATATATATATATATAATTTCCATAGTGCAATCTTCTAACAATGGTGAGACCATCTTAAAGATGTCTAACACCAAAATGGGATCATAAAAAATTTCAGGGCTCTTTGTAAGTCTCTATTTTTTGAAGCAAAAGACTTCTCGAGAAAATTATATCACATTATAAATTTGCCTACAAGAAAAAAACATAAGTAAGATATGCAATAGAAAGCTAGAGGCTACTGAGAAAAAAAGTTGGGTTAGAATTGGTTTTGTTTTATTCAAGGAAACACAAAGTTTTTCCTCAGTTCACTAAGATTGATGAGATAAACTGTGCACACTTACCACAGTTATTTTAGTTTTGCATATCAAATATTAGCTAGAAAGAATTAGCAGAAGATGAGAACAATATGTTGCAGCCTGACAATTTGGATATGAGAATATTTAGCAAATTTTTTAAATAACATAAGCATAAAGGATGAGATGAAATAATGAACACTAGTAAAAAATAGTTTTTGAGCTTTAAAGGCCATTGAATGTATGAAAGGTACATGAACATACATAAATAGAAGGGTAGGAAACAACTGCTGATCAAGAATGATCCAGGAAGTAAAGTATTAAAGTGTGTTGCATGAGTCTGGCCTTATCATACAGAGCAAAGCATGAAGAGGTGGATGCTACTAAGCACTCAAAATACACAAGAAGTAAAAATGTATAGTAATCCTCTTTATTCTTGTTCCATGCTTACCAACAATGATTCTTAATCTGACTTCACATAAGCTGCCTTTAAAGAGATTCTCAATCAAGTCACTATGAGGCAGTTATCTTACTTCATAGTTATATTTCTCATGTAAAGTAATATGTCATCTTTTTAAAACTCAGAAATATTTAATATTCCATGCAATGCTCACTTCAAGGCAGTTGTTCAATAAAATGTACAAAGATTTGTAACTTATGGTTATTTAAAAAATTATATTTCTCTTGCATTTGTGCAAAAAAACCCCTCACACAAATGGCAAATTGACAGCCACTTTGAAGAAACTGCAATCCATTTTGATATCTCTTGTGTTAACTAGAAGGACAAGGAGAAAATGTTCTAGTAGTAAAGAGGCACTCTAGCTGGGAGATGGTAAATATAAGACATCAAGGCTATTGATTCTTACTTTGATGCCTATCCCAGAAGTGAGTGTTCGAAAAGTAAACATATTAGAGTTCTGAAACTCCTCTCGGTATCCCATTATATCTGTATTCAAGTTTTATTTCAAGCTTTGATGTACAAATAAAATGCCTGGGTCTTCTGTGATCATGGTGAGAACAAAAATGGAGCTTGTGGCAAGAGTCTGACTCCCTACTGCTGAGCAGGTTGAGAGCCACAGTGTTTCTTTATTCACCCCACATTCAGCCCTGCCCTTGGGTAGCCTAGCCTGTTGTGCATCTTATACAAAACCAGGGGCTGTACTCCTGTGAGCCCATTATTTTCTTCTGAACTAAGGGCTCTGGAAACAGTTTTCATCAGAGAAACTGCTTTGTCTAGTGAAATTAGAAATGTCCTGGGAAGCATAAAGACTGGAACGTTTAGAAAGGATGCCTCATTTGTGTTTTATAGTTCCATGGGCAGATGCTGCCTGGAGTGGTAACCTTCCTTTTGGGCTTGTCTTACCTCTCCTTATTCTCTGGTCATAGAATAATTTAGAATAATGCTCAATTTACCTTAGTAAGTTGGATCAAAAATATAAACAATGTGAAATTAACATTGCAAACAAATAATGATTTAAATAACTTGAAAGTATTAACTTCTAGATAACTGAGTTATAGAGAATTATAAATCTGATACTAATGAACTGATGATTGCCCAACAGATTATAGTTCCTGATCTGGGAGTGACTTTTGATCACCTCTTAGTTCAAACTTCTCATTTAGCTGACGAAGAAATGGATCTTCAGCAGCTGAAACTCAAAACAGAAAATAGAGAAAGTTAATTCATTATTGGTTATGTTAAATTTGAGTGGCTAATACGATGCCTAGTGGAAAATATTAATTGGGCATTAGGAAATATGATTATAGGGCCAGGCTTTCTTCTATTTCTATGTGGTGTTTATTCTGAAACAATGTTTCCTATGATATTGTGACTTTGATAAGTATCACACATTTGTGTTGCCAAAAAAGGTTGTATTTCTTTGTCATATGTTGCTAAAAAGGTTAAAATAACATCACTCCTAACTTTTCCACTGGATACTTTCTCCTCAGCATTATATATATAAATCTGTAACAATCTTAGCTCCTCTGTGGACTCCTCTTCACTCTGCAAGAGGTTACTCTCTAGAACTTCTGGACACAGTTCTTTTGTAGAAGCCTCCATCTGCCAGGAGGGCCAGTGAACTACGAATATAGAGCAAGCTGCAGGTCTCCAACTTCAACACAAATCAGCATGGGCACATAATCATCTAGAGTTGGGAGGACTAAGGGGAACAATAGTACAGAAGAAAAATGAACACCACACTTGAGACTTTCCCATTGCTCAAAGAAAAAGCTTCAGAAAATAAAATTCTCTTGAAGCATCCTTTCATGGAACTTTTTGGGTCTCAAGTGCTACCTGGTTATAAAAGTGCCACTATCTTCAAAACCAGTAGTTCCCATATCTGGTTGCCCATTAGAATCATTTGGGGAGTTTTTTTGTCTTGTTTTATATTTGTTTTTTTAATGCAAATGCCTGGATGGTACCCAGACCCATGAAATTAATTTTCTTTAATGAGGTAGGCCAACCAATTGTAGTATTTTTCAAGAAAAACTTCTCAGTTGATTCTAAGATGCATATAGATTGAGAAACAGCCTTAACATCTGTGTAGGATTCTCCACACACCTTTTTGAAACCCTTCATGAATTACTGTGATTATTTCTACCTCAGGCTCCAAATTTCCCAATAGACAAAGACCTGGGAATAAGACAAGACTGTATGTTAGTTTTGGCAGAATAATAGTTGCTTTTAGCAATTCAAGTCCTGAGAATAAGAAGAGATTTTGGTGTTCTGGGTCCCACAAAATAGTTCATTTTGTACTTGAAGACACCATGGAAATACCCTTTGAGATTTCTCAACCAGTCACATTCACCAATTGGCATGGATTACAAACATATATGCATAGGGTTCAGATTTTCCATTGGGTAAACCTTGCATAAATCAAATGAGTAAACACTCACATGCACCTTAGAACAATCTCAGACACCATAGCACCTGATTAGAATGCCTTGAGGACCCAGTGAATAATACACCTTTCTGAATCAAATCTGTGTGAAACACTAGGAGTAGTGAAGCCCATAGTGGCCAGAGAGGATGTGTCATGTAGTCATTACAAAATATAAATATCACTGAGCTGGTCAAGTAAAGCAGAGCCCTTGACAATATTCATAAATTCTAGCTCTAGATCTAGTTTCCTGATTCATATTTAGATAACAATCTCTCCTCCCATAATGCAGTTTGTCTATCAAATTATTAGGTATAAAAGTGTTAGATCCTTTATTTTTTTATTCAACATATTCTTGCACTTGTAAATTGTGTTTCTTTAGTCCTGTGGGGAATAATATACAGGCCCACTGCTAAGCTGGAGATCTTTTAATGGCTATTACATAAAGAACCATTCAAAATTTGCAATTGCCTATCTTAAGAATGCCATTAATTTCTTATTTGGAACCCACTTTTATCTCTAGCCTCTGTCTCAGTGAAGGTCTGGATAGGGTGGAAAGAAAGTTTTACTTTTCAGCTCTTCTATGACCACTGAAAGCAAACTGCTCACAAACCCAGAATCAATCAACTACAATAGAAGCTTACACAATGACCAAAGTGTGGACACAAATTACTATTTATTAGCAGATTTATGCAAATTTGTATCTTTAAGTAGAGCACAAGGTGTTGATAATTAGTTACCTATTTATCATGATATCTTTCAAAGTGGGCATGTGTAACCTGTGGCCCAGGACTACTTCAAATGCAGCCCAATACAAATTCTTAAAACTTTATGAGATTTTTTTTTAATTGTTAAATTTAATGGGGTGACATTGGTTGGTAACAATTAGATAGTTTCCAGATGCACAAGTCCACATCACATCACCCATGCATCGCATTATGTGCCCACCCAGAGATTTTTTTTTTTTGCAATCTATTTTTTTAGCTCATCAGCTATCATTACTGTTAGTGTGTTTTATGAGTGGCCCAAGACAATTCTTTCTCCAGTGAGGCTCAGGGAAACCAAAAAGTTGGACACAGCTGCTTTAAAGGTTTCTCTATGTGGTCCCTCAAAAGAAGACAGAGCAATTACAAAACAACTTTTGTATATATTTTTCTTATTTTTCCAAATAGAAAGCAAGTATTCTAAAAGAGGGGGTGCACTTTAATCTATTTTTGTGTAATACCTAATGCTTATACAGTATTGGGCACATCACAGGTAACCACTAAGCGTTAGTTAAATCACATTGAATTCTGAATTTTGTATTATACAAAAAAAATTCAAAGCATAATCTCCCCTGGGGCTAATGTAAGTGTATGGATATTTTCCTCTGTATACTGAGTGACCAGACAGATGATTCTTTCAGAAGTAATAGACAGTGCTATAGTGGTTCCACATGGTCTGTTGGGGACACTAGAAGTTCACCTCAGTTTTAGATATACTAGTATTAAAGATGGCTTAATTTTTTTATTTTTTATTTTTTCAGCTAGAGTATTTTGCAACCATATTTTATCCAAGCTTGTCCAGCCTATGGCCTACAGGCTGCATGTGGTCCAGGACAGCTTTAAATGCAGCCCCACACAAATTCGTAAACTTCCTTAAAACATTATAAGTTTTTTGTGATTTTTTTTTTTTTTTTAGCTTATCAGCTGTCATTAGTGTCAGTGTATTTTGTGTGTGGCCCAAGACAATTCTTCTTCCAACATGGCCCAAGGAAGCGAAAAAGTTGGACACCCCTTTTCATACTTTACTTTGGAAATTGTTTGCTTCAATTTTCCCTTTTAGTATATCACTACCTATGATTTTTCAGAAATCACTGTGAACAGATAAGGATACATGAAAACAAGAATAGTTATAAGTACAAATACATATACTCTTTAACTCAAAAATTTTTACTGACGTTGCATTTTGGCCCATGTATTTTTTAGGAAACCTGAAGTGAACTGAGATATCTGCCACCATTGAGTTTTTATTCTAGTGAATGGAATTATTTTCAAATGCAATTAAATTTGTATGAATACTAACCAATTATTATAGATGATAAAATGTTAACAATCATTTTAAAGATATTTAAGTATTTATTAATTGCAGTTTTGCAGTTTTAGCATTTAAAGCATATACATATATGATATATACACTCATCTATAACTATATATTTAGATATAATTTATATTATCTAAATATAAATTATACTACATATAAGTCTATGTATAAAAATATATATTTAGATAAATATATATATTTTATACATTTATATATATAATGTGTATTCTTTTGTCTTTCCTGGGCCCATGAAAAGCTCATAGGTTCTAGACATTCTTCTTAGTTCATAAAAATGATAAAATGATTCTGATTTTAGTTTAACGTCCTGAATTAGAGAAAGGCTGGTTGGCTCAGTGTTAAAATTAGTTCATAAAACATAATAAAAAAAGAATTCTAAACTAGAGTAATGAAAGTTATCACAAGAAGAAATTGTATGATTCTTTCCTACTACTCCAACAGAGCACATCAATTCTGACACTTTGAGCACCACATGGTGTTTTTTTCCCCCTACACCAAGCAATTACCTGTGACACCAGCAGGATATCCTACAGTTCCACTTAATTCTGACACTAAGCAGTTAGTGCAGACTTCATAGCTGAAGGGCTAGTCCCACAGGACTTGTCCCCACTTTAGGCATCAATTGTTAATAGTAAATCCCCAGGTTACTCACAACTTTTGCCCAATTTAGCTACAAACCAGAGGCTCCCATGTTACCCCTCTTAAATTTGAGCAATTGCTGGAACAGCTCACAGAACTCCAAAAAACACCTTTGCCAGTTGGTAAGTAAAGTATATGATAAAAAATACAAGTGAACAGCTACATGAAGAACTATATATTGGGTGAGGCCTGGAAGCTTCTGAATGCAGGAGCTTCTGTTGGGGTGTGCCAGCCCCCCAGTATGTAGATACTCACATATTCACCAACCTAGCTCTTCAAACCTCATACTCTTGGAATTTTTATGGAGGCTTCGTCACATAGCCGTGATCAGTCATGAACTCTGTCTCCAGCCCCTCTCCCCTTCAGGGACGAGAGGTGGTGAGTCTGAAAGTTCCAAACTTCTAACTATGGCGTGTTCTTTCTGGTCACCAGCCCCCATCCAGGAGCCCAAGAGTCACACCATTGCAACAAAGGACATTCCTATCACTCAGGAGATTCCAAGGGATTTAGGAGTTTGGTATCAGATAATCCTATCACTCAGGAAATTCCAAGGGATTTAGGAGATCAGTTTCAGGTGTTCGTATCATGCAGGAAATTACAAAGGATTTAGTAGCTTTGTGTCAGGAACTGGAGTCAAGGCTAAATGTTAGAACAAAAAATTATCCTAGCACTCCTTTTTATAAGGGATTTAGGAGCTTTGTGTAGGGAACTGGCAGGGGTGTGGGGACCAATATCTATATTTCTTATATTTCACACTGTAAAATTATAAAGCTTCAGTACAAAAACAACATGATACAGAATACACTAATATAACTCACATTAATATTTCCATTAAGGACCAAAGCTTTCAAATTTTAAGGATATTTTGATGTTAATGAAGTTTCAACATCAGGATATGGGAGTATCTTTCACTTTCATTTAAAAAGAAAAAAAACACCTACTTTTGCCATCTACTAAATTGAGATGATGAATACAGCAGCAGTTATATTTGCTATTTGTAACAAACCCCTTTTTTTTATTTAATAAATTAATGAATAATTGTCTGTGTAAAATTTACTCTTCACTTTTGATCTTTCCAAGACCTACAAAAAGGATAACAATTTTTTTTTTCTTTTTTTTGTCATGGCGTTGGTTTCTGGTAACAGTTGTGGAGCTAGGACATGACCGCCACAGCTTCATTTCTTGTTGCATGGAGTCACAATAAATTGTATAGACGTGTTCCAGGGTTACAAGTCCCCTATAGAGTGACTGACAGTGTACCTGTAACTGACATTTCTCTTACCAGATGTAATCCCTACATTTCAAAGAAGTAATTGTAGCATTCAGTGTGTTTCTGTAGAGAATTTATACTTCTCAAGAACAGAAACTCTCTTGAGATTTTATATGTTCCTGAGTAATTCTTTTTTTTTTTCCTCAAATTTAACTATCAAAAAGAGTTGTCAGTTTACTGGCTCCAAAGTTATATGTTGCATTTATTTTTGCTTGAGGTGTAAAAGAATTATAAGTATCCTCAGAAAGTCAGTGACCCTGCAATAATAGTTCTCAAGAGCACAGCCTATGCTTGAAACTAATATCCATCACAAACACATTAGAAATCTTGGTATTTTACAAAAAAAAAAAAATGTTGTGAGTGATTATATCAAAAGAAAGATGCAATTAGAAAAGGCATTCTGGATTATTGTTACCTTACTCTTGTCAAACTAATACTAGGAGCCATCATAGAATCTGAACAATATTTTATTTGTAAATAAATTTTTTCTTCTTTCTGTTTTGGGAATTATACACACATATAATAAAAAAATGTGGAAAAACAACAGCAGCAAAACCAAAAATCACTCATGTCTTGTCAGGGTGAAACTTGGAAAAATCAAACATCTATAATAGTCAGATTTAATTACTATACAGTGTGATTCCCTTTATAGTTTTTCAGCCACTTCCTTTCTTTGTTTCTCCCCTGCCCCCTTTACTGTTTGATTTTATGACTGCCTTATTCCCTTCTGTGGGGATACACATACCTGTTAGTCTGGTTAATCAACAGAGCCCTGACCAGAACAGAGTGATCTCTTGATCTCCAGGCTCCCAGAAGTCAGGACCTACAACTGCAGTTCCTGTTGTTTCTGCTGATGACACTCAGCACTCTGAATTCAAGATAACATTATGTGGAAGAAGTAACACAGCCCCTTAGAAGGACCCTGGGAGGTGATTTCTCAACTGCCAACCCTGAAACCTGTGCAACTAACCTCGATGTCTCAAGTCCCCTTTGTCCTTTCCCCTACCTATAAAACCTCTTAACTCTGACTCAAGGAAGATGGTTTTTTGGCTTTGTTTTGTTTTTTATCCCACCCCCAGCCCCACCCCATTTCCCTACCCAGCGTGCGATCTGCCATCTTCACTAGCTGTCGACTTCTAGAATAAAGTGTGCCTTTCTCCTCACCCACCCTTGTCACTAGCATTTTTTGGTATGAGCAGCAAGCGGCCAGACCTGAGTCCTGTAACAGTCTCATACTACAGAAATACCTGCTATAACATTTTTATATTCTTCTAATCATTTGCTATGACAAATTGTGCAGGATTATTTTGAAAGTGATAATATTGGGGATGCTGAAATAGCGCAGCACATTTAGCACTTCTTGCAACCAGGAGATCTGGGAATACAGTCCCAGCCTCAGGCCTTCGCAAACCCATCTGCTGAACCGTGGCACAACTGGTAACCACCTGGATAGTAGAAAATATTCTCACCTTCCAGATGGGAGGCCTCCAGTTTGGTTTCCACTCCCCTGCAGCCCCACATCCACCTGTGTGGAATGAAACTATGTCACAACTAATGATGTACAACTGTGGAGACTGCTCTGGGTCCTTCTCTCTCTCTCTCTCTCTTTCTCTCTCTCTCTCTCTCTCTCTCTCTTT
>PVKE010005445.1:0-14923 GCA_004027555.1 Craseonycteris thonglongyai
AAATATTCTAGGCTTAATAATATAAATATTGCTATACACTGACTTGTTAGAGGAAATAACGTTATTTTCAGTTTAACTAGGAAGGCATTCTACTAGAAAAATATATTGCCTCTGAGCATTAAGCTAGTTGATCTCAGATAAAAGAACAAGAAGTGAAAGTTCTATAGTCTGTTGCTAAATTTAAATTTGACTACAGTTTTATATTTGAAGAATATAAAGTTGTTTTAGTTTGCATTACCTTCGGCATCTAGTTACTCATATTCATTCAAGCAACCAAAAACAATTTATCTCATATTTGCTGTTTATGTGCCTGATGTTTATAAATACAACAGACATAATCCTTGACTATATCAAGTTACTGTCTCATAAGGAATACAGACAAGGACACTGGCAATTTCCATAGTGTGTTGGTGGCTCTGAGTGTAGGAAAATACTCAAGTATGAGAACAAATGTCATGGAAGTCTTCCTGGATCTATACTTTTATATGTTGTCTTCTCATTTGATATTAAATTATACATACTTTTATAGCAAATGAAGAGTCTCAAGTACTTAGCAAATAACGATTGATCCAGTAATTATATTTTTTTATGAAAGATGAAAATTTGGAAATAAAATTACACATACATATCTAAATTTATTATGTTCAAAATGTTTCTGTTTGTGATTTTAAAGACTGGTATATTCCTATATTGGATGAATCCATGGTAGCTCGTATGAGAGCAGCTCTCAGAGGATTGATTCTGAATAAAGTTGGTACATGTGATTTGCGTTCTTTTTTTTAATTTAATTTTATTGTCTTTGACAGAGACAGAGAGAAGGGGGAGGGCCCAGAGCGGTCTCCACAGTCATACATCATTAGTTCTCGACATAGTCTCGCTCCACACACAGGCGGGCAGGAGCCACGCAGGGCGCGGACAGGGCTGGGGGGCTTCCCAAATGGGAAGCACACACCACCCCCAAGCCAGGGGCCAAACTAGGAGGTGAGAACTGAACTGGGGGCCTCCCAGATTGGAAGCACACACACCCCAGCTCAGCACGTGGGTACTTGCAGGCCAGGGCCAGGGCCAGGGCTCGATCCCCGGGGCTGCAAAGTGAGCACTCAACCCACGGAGCCATCCCAGTTTCCCCTGACTTGTGTTCTTAATGTGAACAACACTGCTGTGTTGGCCATCACTGACTGGCCCAACAACTGGTCTCCAAGTCAAAGGAGAATATGTATGGATTATGCTGAGTTCTATTTAGTAAAAGCCAGGGTCAGAGTAAAAGCCTGCCTGTTGTGTGTTGAGAGCGGAAGCACACAGAATTGATTCAATTAGAACCTCTGGGGTTTTCATGTGGGAAAAAGAGATAGAAAACCAAAGAGAAGGTATATATTTTGAATTAAGATTCTATCTCCAGTGACACTCACCTGTTGTCTCACTTCTCCATAAGACTTGCTGTATATTCCAGTCCTATAAGCACTAGACCCATAGTGACAGACAATGGAGGTGGAGACAATATCCTCTCCTAACTTTTGTTTCTTTGTCTGTTCAGCCAAGGCCTGCTCCCCTAACCCATCAGACCTGAGAGGGGTAGGTGGGTGATGAAAGAAAAACACGAAGACAGCAGCTGGGGTCGGGAGGTTCATTGACCGCTGATGGCAGAGGAGTGGTGCCGTTTTATTTTAGCCCACAGCTTATATACAGCAACTCAGCTTCTGCATGCCAATATATGTAGTTTGTCTCAAGCCTTTCTGAGACCTCCTCCGTTACATCCCCCTAGCTAGTTGCCTGCAGCTTTCTGCATACTATTTCTTCAGGGATCAGTGGAGGCAAGACACCCCCTGGACAGTCTTAAAGGATGTGGGGCCCTGCCTCTCACATCCGGCTCTCCACATGTTCACAGTGACCCCCCCTCTATCTCATGCTTGAATCATTTAAAAGCCCAACTAATGTAATTCTAAATAAAGTACCATATGTAACATTATTTTGCAACATCAAATTGAAATATCGGTTTATGAAAGATAATTGTCTCATTTGCTGTAATAATTAGCAAGTATATAGAGAATTCACAAGTGACCAAAATCCATGTATTTTCATGTTAAAGAAACAGATTCCGTTTTAAATAAAGTCAAAATCCATTTCACAACACTCCTATGGATGGTAAAACATGATTCAATCATCTACTACTATTTAACATTACACAAAAATGATGCTAAAAGTCAATCAAACTATTTGGGGCACAGCTTGGGGCACATTTAATAAACAGTACATATCTCTGACATGCTGTGTAATTTCAGCTTTTAGATCATTTTCATTTGTATTTTCTTTTCCCATTGGATCTTGGTTCACTTACCTAGGATCACACAATGGCAGTTAGGACTTGAATCCAGGTCTTCTAGTTCCTGCTTGAATGTCATATAGTTTACACCTGCCTTGTTACTTCAGAAAAAAAGACAGTCTAGAAATTAGGAAGTTGGTTTATTTCTATTTTATTCAATCCATTTCTCCTTATTTGAGGAAAGTTATTTCAATAATTATAAAACTGAGTTACAAACTGGGACATTTTTAAATCTAAGTTTGATTATGGTTAATTCATCCTTGTCGACTGTTAAGCCTCAATTATCAAAAACATTAAGAAATATGAAGGCCAAGTTGTAACAGAATATTCTTCTCAAATGTTTGCCAATTGTTTCTAATAATGATCTACTTTTCTTTGCAAAACTACCATTATTTCAATTTATAAGAATTTGCTCCTGCAGTAGACAACTGGATTAGGCAGAAAGTAAAATTATACTAACCCTTATATTTCAACGATCAACAAAACGGGAATTTATGAAGAAAATAACAGAGTATATCTAGAGATTCATAGATTATATGTTGAAACATTTACGATCCTCCAAACTGAATTATTTATGTCCTGAGACTATAAAAAATATCACTGGATGTCCAGTAGTCCACAGAATTTTATATATATGAAAAAACTAACATAAGGAAAAGCCATTATAATATCAAACATTATAAAAGATAAAATACCCATAGTCTATCAATTTTCTAGCTATACAGAAATCAAACACAACAAAAGCTACAGGGCAAGTCACAAAATACATAACTGAAAACCATGTGGAGATGCAGAAACTTCCAAATTGCATTTATTTCAGCTAAAGTGATTGACTAAAAAATTTACTTTGTATGTCACTCACATAGCACTACAATTGCTTTGCTTTCTTTCCTTAGCACGTAACCTGCTCAATAGTACAGCTGTCAGAGAATGGCTGGTTCCTTGTGTAATGGCCAGATAGAAGGAAAACAAGAATTCCCCATCAACTGAAGCTTTTTGGAACTACACACACACACGTTTTGTGTGTGTGTGTGTGTGTGTGTGTGTGTGTATACATTCACATGAATTAAAACTGCATTTATAAATGCCAGGTTTGACTGGTATTCCAACTAGAAAGAAAAGTAGAAAATATGAAGGCTTCCACATGTTCTTAATAATGGGAAACAGAATGTAGTTGTAACTATCTGAATGAAGTTTTCACTGGTCACAAGTTTTCAAAATGCTCCGTGACAAAAATAAGCAAATATACATATTTGCTCAAAGCTAAACATGTTTAAAGATTGTTTTTTCAAAAACAATGAAAAAAATCATTAGCATTTGTGACATTATGTGGATAAATAAAATGGTATCAAGTTCTTGTCAGACTAAAACCTGAAAAAGAGGTCCAAGATTGCCACCTTGAGTGAAATTTAGGATAATGCATTTTGAAAACAAGATTAGCAAAGAAGGGGTTAAATGTTGCCCAGCACAGTTAGAGAACTAACATCACTCTGAATTTTTATTGTATAAGCAGAGCACTCATCTCCAGTAACACATACACTTATGTAGGCAGATAGCAATAGGGCTGGAGAAAGTGAGGGTTGGAGGGTTGGAGGGCACACACTTAGATTTTCTCATAAGGTACTAAAATGCCAATGCCTTGTTATTCTTTTATTTAAGATCTCTAATAAGTTTTTTTTCTTTTATTATTTTTTATTGTTAAATTTAATGGGGTGACATTGATTGGTAACAATTAGACAGTTTCTGGATGTACAAGTCCACATCACATCACTCATGCATGGCATTATGTGCCCACCACCCAGAATCAGCTCCCCTTCCATCACCATATATCTGGTGCCCACTCCCACCTCCCCAACCCCAACTCTCCCTCCCCTTCCCCTCCAGGTAATCACCAAACTATTGAGTGTGTCCATAATGCTGGTGCCCACTCTCACCTCCCCCCACCACCACTTTCCTTCCCTTCTCTTCCCCTTCCCTCAGGCAATCATCTAGCTACTGAGTGTGTCCATAGGTCTCTGTGTCTTTGTTACTTTCAGTTTTATATTCCACCTATAAGTGAGGTTGTTAAGTTTCCTGATTCTTTCAGTCTGACTTATTTCACTTAATAAGATGGTCTCTAGGTCCATCCATGTTGTCACAAATGACTATTTCATCTAAATAAGAAATGATAAAATACAGCCTGGTTATTCTTAATGTGTTACTTTCTCCTACATTACAAAAGGGACAAAGTCCTATGACCAAGACATAGATTTCGAGGTGGCGTTAATTAAAACTACTGTGGCTCTTCTCAGCCCAGGACCTCCTTACATCTTTGAAACTTTGCAATATATTTGGTCATCAGTCATAAGACTCAACAGGTACAGAGGAATTACTTTGAGTTAACATTCCAAGGCAGGCCAGGTTTCTTCTTCTAAATTTGGCTCTTTCACCATATTTTTAGACTGGCAGGTGATAAAAGAAACTATTAAAATAAGATATAACGGTACACACCTAGACTGATAAGGTACCTACTTGCTCTGGAGAAATGTTTCTCCTGAGAAGACATCTCCCCTTCTGGCTTCAAAACCTTTCAGTCTGAATGTTTTGGGTAGCCCCCAAACCCTTAAGGTTTATTATTAGGAAAGCCTTTCTTCCTGGTCCTTGCACCACCGTTAACAGGTTTGGGGGAAGTGGGTGGAGAACATGGAAAAATTCTTTTTGTTTTAATGGAAACCTGGCTATCCTCTCGCAATCAAGTTATTTTTCTCCAATCCTACTTATCCTAGGCCAGGTCTGTGGTGGGATGTGTTATTCCTCATTGCATGTAGCAGAACACTGTGTTGTTGTATTTTTTTAAACCTATTTTCTACCTAAAAATAATCTCAGCTTCTTTGAAGTGCAGGCTGTCAGCTACACAACTTTAGAGGGAGTCAGTATAGTGCCCTGCTTTAGAGAGCTGGTTGTGGAGGAGCCACCCTTCCTGTTTGCAAATGACTGCAATTCTCTGTGCCTCCTTTTCCTCATCAATAACATTGGAATAATAGAATTTGCCCTCTAGTTATTATAAGGTTCAAATAGTCCACATTTAAGACTTACATTAGTGCCTAGCATACCGCCAATACTTCACAAATATTGCTGTTATTTTTACCTGCTGCTTAAGAGTGTGATAGCTTTATATTCCTTTATTCTGTCTGGTATGTTCTTCACAATGTCTTCACAAATCTCTATCGAATACGCAAATTTTCCTATGAAGTAGTTCTTTGGCCCTTCAGCCAGATATAATTTCTATTTCCACGTAAACCCCTAACTCCTTAGTGGTTACCATATACTTTGCATCAGTTAGCCTCCAATTAGGTAAGTTTCTCTCGCCTGGAAGTCAGTCACTTTTGTTTCTTAGTAACATTTTCGCATTAGGGGACCTCAAATAATCACTGGATTTATTACAAATATCATGATTTACTATTAAAATATTAGGGGGACCTTAAAAGTCAATATTCCCAAAACTTACTGGCCCCACTTAAATTGTTTTCAGGAATATCCATTTTAGTTTTCCAAAGCAAAAGTAACAACCCCAACTTCCTGACACATAAAATGACAACTATGATCAAAACAAGTTTCCTGGGCAGATGTCAAAGAAACTTTAATTACATTAGCTCTTCTGCAGATTGACTAACTTAAAAAGAAAAAGAAAATAGATCTATTTGAAGGCACTGAAGAGCAACTAAAGCAGGCAGGAACTAGAGAGGATGTGATCATTGAAAGGTCTCACTTCGTGAAATCCATGCTTACGTGACACACCAGTCAGACGGCGGCACTATCTTTAGCTTGAGGTGTGAGATGAAATTTAGGATCCCAGAGAGGCTATAAATTAAGAAGGAAAATCCCCGGAAGGAGGGTCTTAGAGGAGGAAGCCCCAAATCTGTGAATAAATCCTTGGCTGACCTCTAAGCTGCAGAATAGTGAAAAGCAAGAGCTGAAGTCTGAACTCATAAAGCAGGAATCTCTTCTCCTTACTACAAAGGATCAAAATTTGGGGTTTGAGCCCTGCCAGATTAAAGGTCATTTGCAAAACATGTTGGGCTTTCTACAGACTTGGACTAACAGAGAAGCCCAAGCTTCCTGAAGTCCAAAGTGATTAGCCAGTAATTTAACTGTTTCCTACTATCGTGAGAATAAAAATAGTCATCCAGGCTAGTGATGGGTACTTAAAAATATCATTCCGTTCTATTATTCCAAGAAGACTAACAAAGTGTAGGATTTGTGGGTGGTAGACAGGAAACGATGGCTACTGTACAGAGTGGGTGAAAGAGCTACTATCACTCAGTTCAGAATAAGAGAATGAGCTAGGTAGACACGGAAAATTGTATAATATTATATAACACAAATTTACGTACAAACAAAATGAAACCATGATATTTGAACAAACTTTAATAAGGAAAAAAAAGAAGTCTGTCTTTTTTTCTTACAAAGGTTTACTAAAAAATCATTTAACATGAACCCACAATTTTAGAAGTCAAATAAACTTCTCCATTTTCCAGAAGTGTCTAATAAAATATAAAAACTAAAAGCATATAGAACATGTATTTTTAATTTTAAAAGATTTTTTCCAGTAAAATTTTTTTTTTTAATTCCAAAGTACGTTACGTTAAACTGACAATATGCTTCCAAATACTTGGTTTGAAGAAACCAAATATTAACTTTCAAACTATGCTCCTTCATTTGGTAGCTAGAATTCTTCTCATTAAAACAAAGGTCTTGGGGAAGCCGGGATGGCTCAGTGGGTTAAGCGCTCACTTTAGAGCTCTGGGGACAGAGGATTGAATCCTGGCCCCAACCCGTGTGGACCCATATGATGAACTGGGGTGTGTTTCCAATGTGAGGCCCCCAGTTCGGCTCTCACCGGGGTGAGAGCTTGGCCCAGTTCCTGCCCTGTGCAGCCCTGTACCCACCTGTGGAATGAAACTATGTGGAAAAACCAATGATGTGCAACTATGGAGACTGTTCTGGGCCCTCCCCTTCTCTGTCTCTGTATCTCTCTCTCTCTCTCTCTCTCTCTCTGTCAAAAATAATAATAAATAATAAGTAAATAAATCTTTACAACAAAGGTCTTTATTTCAATGTAAGTTAATATAAAAACTCCAATCCTGAGGGTATTTTTTTTCTCTTTTTATATATACCCACATATAACTTTCAGACACAAGAACAGAAATGGAAGACACAATGGCAAATATAAGATTATATGCCTCTGAAGAACCAAAATTAGTATAGGCCTCATCTTCCTGACATACAGAAATAGGGAGCACAATCACATTTATCACGATCATCGTGCTTTCTAAAATGTTACAAATTAGAAGACTGACTTTGTGCCCATCTCCCATCCCCCATCAAATTGATAGTTAACGTGGATTCTGGAGTCAGATTGCTTGGGTTTGATTCCCAGCTCTGCCAGTTATTTTGTAATCTTGGGCAAAATACTTATCTCTGTATACTCAGTATCCTCATGTGTTGAGTGCAGATATTAACAACAGTACTGATCCCATAGGATTGTTATGAGGCATAAATAACCTCAATAAAACACCTGAAACAGTGGCCAATGCAACGTTATGAGTTTTCAAATTCGTCATCATCATCATTCACTGTTTCACCCAGTATGATTAAAAAACACAAAATTTTTTAACATTTACCTTAGTTTCATACAATTCATAAAAATTTTTATTATAATAAACAGACATGGATGCCATAAATTACTTCGTGATTTAAATCTTAAACTATGAAAAAATAGTTAACTCAGCCTAGTAAGAAAATTTAATTACAAAATACTTGGAAATGCAGCACAATCCTGCCACCTAGTGGATATTACATTAAAAACAATTTTGTAGGTTGCTTACCCTTTTTACCTTGGGGAGGGGGAACCTTTTTCAAAAAGAAGCACATTCTCTCTATTATTGTAAAGGAGATTAAAAGCATAGGAAACAAACTAAAAACGACATTAGCAGGACTCTCAAATAGTTCCAATACCTTCTAAGTTGTGTATCTCAAATTTGTTTCTAAAACAAGGTACATGTTAATTTCTGTTCATAATTTAAAGTACATACATATATGGAGAACAGCATGCAAGTCACCAGAATAATCACGACTTACCAACAAATGCACACACACACACACACACACACACACACACTAGCTGTAACAAACTCATAAATTTCAAATCATAAGGTTATGAGACATCTTAAAAAGCCATTTACTATACCTACTTGCTATCTGAATCTCTTCTGAAGCAGCCCTAATAAACAGAAATCTTGCCTCTATTAAGCAGGCAAGTTAACTTTTGGGGGGTTCCGTTGCCCTGCAGACAAAACAATTAGAAAATGTATGTTTCCCATGTGTTGAAATTTGCTGACCCTTGATTTATACTTCAGGGAATATAGAATATTCCAATCCTTCTTCCAAATTATTCTTCAATTATGAGTGTATCAAGTTATAGGATATCTGCTTCTCCAAGTTAAACATCCTATATATATCATTTAGCCATTTCTCTTGCAACACAATTATACTCATCATCTGTTCACGTTTCTATCCAGCACTTCTAAAAATGACTGCTCATACATCAACACACACACAAAATAATACACCTTGAATGGTCTGGCTAATGCAGAGTAAAGACATATTACCACCTCACTCTCCATATCCTACTTCTCTTAGTGAAAAACTTTCATGGTGAGGTATAGTCATCAAAAACTCAGTCCTGGGAATCACCATGGGAATCAGACCAATCTATGATCTTAAGTGAAGAGTATTGACTCAGAAGTCAATACAAGTTATCTTATCTGCTTAACCTTTAGTTTCTCCAATAGTCAAACAGAAATTAACATGCCTCCTGGGAATGGTCAAATATGACAAATTACTATTACTCTTACTTTTCATCTTCTTCATTTCAAATGTGCCATACACATATATATATGATACAACTGAACTGACAGTTTCAATTAGTGTGAAAATCAATATTGTTCTTGCCTAAATATTTTATCTATTTTGGTCTGATGGTGATGCACTGACTTCAAATTAACAATTAAATTCATCAAATGCTTTTTTAAAAAGTGCAATATAAAGATACTATTGAATTACTTTACTGTGACAAAATCTTACCCTAGAAATAATTTCCAAATGTTAAAAGAATTGTGTTCAATTCACAGATACATGTCAAAAAAATATAACCTCAGCCTATCTGTTTTTATTACAATTTTCTCAGCTATTCAAGTTTTAGTATATTGAAAATGTTTGTGTTGAAAACTTTAAATACATAAGTAAAAAGCACCCTAAATAAGGTGACTAACAGTTATCCTTAAAGTAGTAAAATACAGCCTAACTGGATGAAATCTCTCTTCCTTTAAAAGGCTAATAACCATCAGTTCTGCTATTATAATGATTGGAAGTTATTTTTATTTTAAATAAACAGCAATAATTTTGAAATTACATATAGAAAACATATGAAGTATGTACAGGCAAATACATGTGTAGCATTCAACAGTATGGCAAATAAAAATATTTTTTACTAGGTCAGAAAACTTAGGGAGAAAAACTTGATGGCTCTCATTATAAAACATGTGATTTATTTCCTAAAATTAGCTAATGGTTACATACTACATTGTTTTTTCTAGGATATTCACTTCTTTCTACACTAAAAACTTCATTCAGTATACATTTACTCAATATTTATTATATAACTTATTTATGAATTTTATGGATATATGGCAGGGGCTGAATTCTTTCTGAAGGCTAAATATGTGGCTACCACTGACCAGAGTTAGGACAAATGCTATTTTCATTTCAAATGAGAACCAAAAATTAAACTATTTGCCTTATTGATTCCAAAGCCACAATCAAATGTAGAAATATTAACTCTAATGTTCAGTGCTTTTTCTATAAGCCCATATAAGCTATGTTTAAATATCCATTAGAAAAAAAACTGTTCCTATTATTTGCATACATTTCACTTTTTAATGAAATTCTAATTATGTCAAAGATAATAATGCTCTCCAACCCAATGAACATAAATTTATTTTTTATATGAACATTTTATGTAAAAGTGAGTCTGACAAAGTCTACTATTTAGGGGGTATAAATAAAAATTGAGGATCTCTTTTCTTCTTCTCTTGTATCTTCATTTGTAAAGAGGAAATTAAACTAGAAATATACATTAAGCAACACATTTATTAGCAATAAATTGTATCAAGCTATTTCTATTAAGGTGCTTTGAGACAGACTAAACATATTTCACAAATAACTTTTAAGAGGTGGAAGAGACCAGAGAGCTTTACAATTTTTCTTGCATAAATGACATGCTATGTTTAATATCAGGAACACTGTATTTTCAAATAATTTAAATACATAATTAGATGTATTAGAAAAGATTGGGGGAGGGAGGGGCATAGAACTCCCAGATAGCTCACCAGGTTGAGCACTTGTCTTGCAATCATGAGGTATGGGAATCAAATCCTAGCCTGTGCAGACCCACATGCTGAACTGCATAGCAAATGGTAACCACCAGGATAGAACGGTGGTGAAGGTTCTTGCCTCCCATTCAGGAGCCCCTGCCCAGGTCAGTTTCACCCAATGCAGCCCTACATCCATCTGTGTGGAATGAAACTAATGATGTACAGCTATGAAGACTGATCTGGGCACTCCCCCCTTCTCTCTGTCTCTGTCTCTCTCACTTTCTCTCCAACAAAATAAATCTTAAAAAAAAAAAAAAAGGAAAGATTTCTGGGTATCCACTAAGAGAAGTCATAAATAATACGGGTAGAAACACACAGCACACTGGAACCTTACTAATGCTACATAAAGATATTACTCTATATCAATAGAATTTCATGTAAAGTAGAAACAGTTCCAAAAGATTTACTATATTGGGCTTAAATTTTTTGATGTTATTATAAATCCTACTTACATACTTAAATAACAATTGCAAAACTCTACAGGTTCTCTAGCTTATCAATACTTTTATAATCACCTTTTAATCAAGAAACTCAATGAAGTCTAATTTTTTAAAACTTCATGTTAAAAATATTTATTTTGTAACTCTTGAAAAATGTTCAAAACATAGTAACAACGTTTCTAAAAGCAATGCTCTATAGCACCTTTTAACTCACAGCATTCTTTCGTAACATGGTAAGTACTGTATCTTACACACTTCATAGAAAACACCTAAGATTAACTTATTTTCTTTGAATGCAGATTTTCTCCAAGACATATTTTAGAGACTCAACACTGAAAAATTAATTAGAATAATCTGTGGAATGGAATGGGTTCCTCACTTTTGCTAGATTAGAAAAAAAATGTTCTTTTTTAATCAGAAATATTCCTGAACACAATAGCCTCTCAGGTATAAGTATCAGACAAGAACACAGTTTTTCCTAAATTACACATTTTTTTCAATTACAACTTCCTAATTCAGATCTCTAGTATAAGTAATAGTTTCTTTAAGTATGTTTTCTTGTCTAATATAAAAATAAAAAGTTTGGGTAAAAAGCATTAGTCCTCCAATCACTGTATATACAGTGATTAACAAAGTCAATCTACTTTCTAAGAACTGAATAGAGCAGGGGTCCCCAACCGCAGGCCATGGACACACAACCCCCCATAAACCAACAGCAGGTGGTGAGCAAGCCAGTGATGCTTTGTCAGTGTTTACAGCCACTCCCCAGTGATGGCATTACCACCTGAGCTCTGCCTCCTGTCAGATCAGCAGTGGCATTAGATTCTCATAGGAACACAAACCCTATTGTGAACTGCACATGTGCATCCCCCTACCATACCATCCGTGGAAAAATTGTCTTCCATGAAACCAGTCCCTGGTTCCAAACAGGTTGGGGACCGCTGGGACACAGTACAACAAAAGAGTACTCTGTATTTATTACTCAAGACTATACGTGTAATTTGTACCTGCACAGTATTTTATGTTTGCAAATGCAGAATACTTTCCAAATCCACTCATTATTTAAAACCCAGAGAAAGCATTACCCAACATTTAAGACAGAGTTCATTGTTCAAAGCTCTTTAAAACAGTTTACAAACATAAATTGAGATTAAAAGATGAATTCTATTCACAGTTGTAAATTTACATGTCAAAGTTAACATATCCAAATACTTTTCTGTAATGAAATGACAACCCAAAGAATGTACTCAAAATAGTAGACACAGAATCCAAAACCAACACACAAAAATCCTATTCAAGTGGTTGTTCCCTAACCTACAAAATAAAACTATATTAAATGATTTCTAAACTTCTTTTCAATTCTAACTCTTTTTGTATAATGGAATCAAATACCAGTTACCTTTAGTTTTATATTTATGTGATCTTGGAAATCAGTTGTTTCTACCCTTTCAGTAAGGATAAAATTTTATTTAAAACATCTCAGCAAAGAAATTATTTCCTAGTTTTGTGAGGTCTGTCCTACAATCTCCTTTGGTAAGTTTAGTGGGTTGAAAAGTGTCCCACTAAAAGATATGTCTACTTGGAACTTGTAAATATGACTATATTTGGGAAAAGCTTTCCTTTGTAGATATAAATTGTTACCATGAGACCATCCTGGATTAGGGTGGACCCTAAATTCAATGATACTATCTTTGTAAGATAAAATGCAGAGGGAAAAGCCTTGTGAATAAGATAAGGACAAAGATACTGGAGTGATATGATACATCTATAAACAAAGGAGCATTGATGATTGCAGACAGCCACCAGAAGCTAGGAGGCATGGAACTGACTCAGAGCCTCCAGAAGTAACTAAACCTGCAGAAACCTTATTTTAGATTTATGGCCCCCAGAACTGGGAAAATTTTTTAAGCCACCAAGTTTGTGGTAACTTGTTATGGCAGCCAAAGAAAATTAATACAGTAATGTATTTCAAAAAGAAAATCCCCTATGAAAGGTATTATCAACACAATTTATCTTTGGCTATCATGTATTTCATATTAGGAATTAGTGAAAGAGCATCATTCCTAGACTTCTAACAAAAATCAACAACTTAAATCCTAAATAAGATACAGATGAGCCTCTAATTTATAATACTTACTATCTATGTATCTATTTTGCCTTATGATTTAAAAATTAAATTTAATGAAATGTTAAGCAACTTTTCAGTCAAGAATATTACCTGATCATTTGTAAATATTTTTCAAATATTTTGTCTGCTAATGCTTTCTGAATAAATAAGTTCCAGTATCATAAAGCATGCCTAATTTTATTAAGTTTCTATCTACAAAAAATTTCCAAGCTTTTTGAGGGGACAGCAGTAACTAAGACATACCATGAGATAACTGTAAACAATTCATTTTCCCATTACTGCTCAGGCTTATGGAGCAAGTCTAAAACTTTTTTAAGTTATCACTTAACTTCCTTAGATTTGTTATATACAGGGTGAACCAAAAGTAGGTGGACAGTAAATGACTGTCCACCTACTTTTGGTTCACCCTTATGTCTAAAAGACAAATATCTGATATTTAAAACATAAAAAATCTAATGTGATCTATGGATCACCACTGTATCTAAAAGAAAAGTCCATCATTTTTACCTCTTCAGCTGCATTCATTGTGGAAATATTGTCTATTTTTAGAGTTTAAGATATCTGTGACATTACCACATAAACCTCTGAATGTCCTGACTATTTGGCCACTGAAAAGTCTTATTCAGAAAGATATAAAAAGTTAAGAAATTAACAACTGCATAGCAACCCAATTCACAAACAAGTCTGGATGTGGGTGGCAGAGGTATGTTGAGCCTATAAATAACATAAGGTAAAATGAAATAACGAAATTCTAACAGTTTCTGAGGTACTGTAACAGTAAATAAGCATATGAAAAACATTAAGTTCCAGAACACTGACTTGGATTTCAATGAGTCAGCTATACTCCAACCAGCAAATATATAGACTGGAACTAACAAATATTTCACGATTCCATATCTTTGAAAAACTCTTTTCCACACATAGAATGTATAAT
Organism: Craseonycteris thonglongyai; assembly: GCA_004027555.1. Classification (NCBI taxonomy): domain Eukaryota; kingdom Metazoa; phylum Chordata; class Mammalia; order Chiroptera; family Craseonycteridae; genus Craseonycteris; species Craseonycteris thonglongyai. The sequence goes on from PVKE010005445.1 coordinate 14,297, forward strand.
GTCTATTATCTGCTAGCAAGTATTTATGAGCATAAGTGAATTTCCAAACTAAAAATACAGAGACTAAGGTAATCACAAAAAACTGAATTCTACGTTTCCAAACTAAGCAAAGAAAAGCTTTCATTTTGCTGGGAGAGAGTAGGTGAGGAAAGGAAAAAAAGAGAGTAAAAGAGCAAAAGTAGAATAACTGAGGAAAATGTAGACAGGCTTCATGACTGCTCCGATCGCCAACAACAATTCCACCATTAACTACCACAAAAACACAAAATAGAAACAGCAGAAGGATGTATGGCCAAGTCAAAAGGAAAAGCATACTCAAGTTCTTAAAGGACATGGAATAAGCCAAAAGAAACTGAAGAATTTTCCTGAATTCTGAAAACGGTCCCTTAATAGGGGGAAGCCTCTCTTCCTTCTTCTTTTGCAGCTCAGTTTTCCAAGCTTCAGTTAACTTCTGGGCAATGACGTTCCCTGCGCAGAAGGCAGCCCAGACAATATTTGTTTGACGAAACATGAAACCACAAAATCCTAGCAAGGCTGACGTTTTATGATTTCCATAAAGACACATCAAATAGGCAAAAAGAGTAAAAAACATGGATCCTGCTTCTGTATAATACAAGAAGTTAAAAA